>ML420828.1:0-54095 GCA_005239525.1 Nicotiana knightiana | reverse complement strand
CCCCTTTAATTTCCGTTTTGAATGATTTTTATTTGTTTAAATGGATTTATTTCTCTTTAAGCACTAATTCGCTTAAATTGAGTTTGGCCGGGACCCACCGTTGTGGACCTCGAGGGGTGCCTAACACCTTCCCCTCAAGGTAATTTCGATCCCTTACCCAATCTCTGGTAACGTAAACCATTTATGAATTATTTGCTTTAGGTGCCCTAACACACCTTATTCCGTTAGGTGGCGACTCTTCAAATTCTATACCCCTTCCCAAAAGGAAAGGAGTTGTCCCAAAATGTCGAAATCCCAGACTCCGCGAGGAAAAAAGGGGGCGCGACACTTACTGTCTTCCTACTCAATGCATCGGCCACCACATTGGCCTTTCGTGGATGATACAATATAGTGACATCATAATCTTTCAAGAACTCTAGCCATCTCCTCTGTCTCAAATTAAGATCCTTTTGCTTGAACAAGTACTGGAGGCTACGATGATCCGTGGAAACCTCACATGATACGCCATAAAGATAGTGCCTCCATATTTTCAATGCGTGAACAATGGTGGCCAACTCCAAGTCATGAACAGGATAATTCTTCTCATGAACTTTCAACTACCGAGACGCATATACAATCATCCTGCCATCCTGCATCAATAGTGCTCCAAGCCCAACACAGGAAGCATCACAATATACTATAAAAGATCCTGAACATGATGGAAACACCAACACCGGTGTTGAAGTCAAGGCTTTCTTGAGCTTCTGAAAGCTCACCTCACACTCATCCAACCATTTAAATTGGGCACCCTTCGGTGTCAATCTCTTCATCGGGGCTACTATAGACGAGAACCCCTACACAAAACAACGGTAGTATCCCGCCAAACCCAAGAAGCTCCTGATTTTGGTGGCTGAAGTGGGTCTAGGCCAGTTCTTAACTACCTCTATCTTCTTAGGATCTGCCTCAACACCCTCTGCTGATACGATGTGACCCAAGAAAGCTACTGAATCTAACCAGAATTCACACTTTGAAAATTTTGCATACAACTGATTATCCCTCGAAGTATGGAGTGCTATACGGAGGTGCTACTCATGCTCCTCCCAACTGCGGGAGTATATAAGAATATCATCAATGAAAACAATTACGAAGGAATCAAGATAAGGCTTGAAAACCCGATTCATCAAATTCATAAAGGTTGTTGGGGCATTAGCCAAGCCAAAAGACATCACCAAAAATTCATAGTGCCCATACCTTGTCTGAAAGGTTGTCTTAGGAACATCGGACGCCCTAATCTTCAACTGATGTTAGCCCGATCTCAGATCAATTATCGAAAACACACTAGCACCCTGAAGCTGATCAAATAACACATCAGTTCTAGGCAATGGATACTTATTTTTGATAGTAACCTTATTCAACTGCCGGTAATCTATGCACATTCTCATTGATCCATCCTTCTTCTTTATGAACAAAATTGGTGCACCCCAAGGCGAGAAACTAGGCCTGACGAAACCCTTGTCAAGCAGGTCTTGCAACTGTTCTTTCAATTCTTCCAATTCTGGTGGGGCCATCCAGTACGGAGGAATAGAAATGGGCTGAGTGCCCGGAGCAAAATCAATACAAAAATCGATAACTGTCGGGTGGCATCCCCGACAGGTCTTGAGGAAACACTTCGAAAAACTCTCGAACAATGGGTATTGACTCTATTGAAGAAATTTTTGCATCAGAATCACGAATATGAGCCAAATAAGCCAAACATCCCTTCTAAACCATGCGATGAGCTTGGCATAAGAAATCACTCTGCTGGGAGACTAACCAGAAGTCCCTTCCCATTCTAACCGAGGCAATCCCGGCAAAGCTAAAGTAACTGTCTTAGCGTGATAGTCCAAGATGGCATAATAAGGTGGAACCCAATCCATGCCCAATATGATATCAAAATCGACCATGTCAAGAAGCAAAAGGTCTACACTAGTTCCAAGACCCTCAATAACGACTACACACGAATGATATACATAATCTACCATAATAGCATCGGCCACCGGCATAGACACATAAACAGGGACATTGAAGGAGTCACGGGGTACAACCAAACACGAAGAAACATATGATGACACATAAGAATAAGTAGACCCTGGATCAAACAAAGCTGAAGCAACTCTATTACAAACTGAAATGGTACCTCTGATAACTGCATCAGAGGACTCCACCTTGGGTCTAGCTGGAAATGCATATAGTCGGGGCTGGGCCCCACCACCCTGAACTACATCACCGGGAGGACCCCTAATAGGTGGATCTCCATCTCTAACGGTCTGGCCTCCATCTCTAGCGGGTTGGCCTCCACCTCTAGCATTCTGACATCTACCTCTGGCTACCTGACCCCTTCCCTTAGCTGGCTGGGCAGGAGGTGCCGGAACTATAGCACGAGAATTCTGGTACTAAGAATTATCCGACGCATGAGGGCAATACCTTGCAATGTGCCTCGGGTCACCACAAGTAAAACAAGACCTCGGCTATCGAGACTGATGGCCGACAAACTGACCATGTCGACCTGGATAACCCCTCTGAAAGCTCTGGAGAGAACGTGCATTAATAGGGGCGGACTGATCAAAATAAGGAAAATGAGAGCCACGACCAACTAGGGGCCCCTAGGATGTCTGAAGTGCTGAATTAAATGGCCTGGAAGGATGGCCCATGCCCCTGAGTACCCCTGCCTCTAGATGAGGCACCACTGAATCCACTGGAATGGTGAGGTCTCTTGTCTGACCCCTGAACTCCCATCCCAAGAACCGACTCAACTCTCCTGACCACATTGGCCGCGTCCTGAAAGGAAATCTGAGCCCTTGTCTCTTTGGCCATCTGCAACCTGATGGGCTGAGTAAGGCCCTCAATGAATCTCCTAGCTCTCTCTCTCTCTCTCTCTCTCTATGTGTGTGTGTGTGTGTGTGTGCGTGTGGGTAACAAAAGCATAGCATGTCGAGCCAAATCCACAAAGAGGTTCTCATACTGGGTAACTGTCATGCCGCCCTGTTAAAGACGCTCAAAATTACGACGCTTCTCTTCTCTAGTCGTGATAGGCAAATTATTCTCCAGAAAGAGGTGAGAAAACTTAACCCTAGTCAGAGCAGGTGACCCAGCTGGTCTAGTCAACAAATAATCCCTCCACTATTTCTTGGCGGAACCAGTCATCTGAAACACGGCGAAGTCGACCCCATTGGTCTCCAAAATACCCATATTACGAAGAACCTCATGACAGCTGCCCAGATATTCCTGATCCTCTGAAATAGCACTACTGAAGTGAACAGGGAAAAGCTTGATGAACCTGTCCCAGTCTCCACAAAGCATCAAAAGTCATAGCTGCCACATCAGCAATAGGTGCTGCAATAATTGTCTGAACTACCCCAACTGGGTTGGCTGTTGGGGTTTGGACCTGAAGAGTAGTCTAATCAGGAGTGTGAGTAGCAAGAGTCAGGACCCCTCCTCCAGCCTGAGATACGGCTGCTGTAATAGGGAGTGCGCCAGTCTAGGATACACTCTCCATAAGCCCCACTAATCGGACCAAAGCATCCTGAAGCACCAGGGTAGCAATGAACTCCTCTGGGACCTGAGTTGGTCCAGTTGGAACGGTCTGAGATGGAGCCCCCTCATCAATCTCAACCTAGGGCTCGCAGCTGGGGCTGCAGTATGAGCAATGGGCTGAGTCCTGCCCCTGCCTCGGCCTCAGACGTGGCCTTGGACTCTGCCCCTAAAGAGTACTACTACTGCTCCTAGAGGATCAGATTGTTGGTCAACGGAAGAGGAAGCACGTGTTCTCGCCATCTGCGAGAGAATAGAAGAGTTCAATCAGTATTTTTTTTTGATATACCAAGAATAAACGACAGAGTAGAAATAAAATGAGTTTGTTCCTAACTTTATAGCCTCTAAGAGATAAGCACAGACGTCTTCGTACCGATCCCTTAGACTCTATTAAGATTGTTCGGGAATTGTGAGACCTAGGCAACCTAGCGCTCTGATACCAAATTGTCACGACCCAAATTTCCAACCCACGGGATCGTGATAGCGCCTAACACCATACTTTCTAGGTAAGCCAATGTTAGAAATTCAACTAATCATTTCCTTTTCGAAAATTTACTTCACCATAATAAAATAATTTAAAGTAAATACGAAAACTACTACTGCCCAAAAATAATACCAGAATAATATTCGAAATAGCAATAACGAGCCACGAACTAATACTAACTACATAACTACCCAGAGTCTGGTGTCACAATCCACGAACTACTAAAGACTACTACAAATAATTGGGCTGAAAGAAAATGATATTTCATCATAGTTTCCATTATCATTTATCATTTCATTCTCAATTGAATATTCACAAGGGATTTCACAAGAAATCAATGTTCCAACATAGTTTCTAGGTCATTTGTTATTTAAATCTCAGCTCAGTGTTCACAATATTATCCATCATGGTGCAACCGGATACCAAACTTCTAACATTTCAACAACAACTATAATCACAAGTAATAGGCTTTACAACTATCAAAATAACAAGA
Source organism: Nicotiana knightiana (assembly GCA_005239525.1). Lineage (NCBI taxonomy): Eukaryota > Viridiplantae > Streptophyta > Magnoliopsida > Solanales > Solanaceae > Nicotiana > Nicotiana knightiana. The sequence goes on along the minus strand of ML420828.1, from coordinate 49,569 downwards.
ATTTATTTTCACTCGCATGTTATGACCTGACCACAACATATAGGTACTCGTCACCTCACCTATACATTGGATTTAGCAACAAAACAGGTAACAAGTAGTCACACAATACCTATTCCCTCAAGCTAAGGTTAGACACAACACTTACCTCGAATTCACAGGCCACTCACTACTCAAGCACTGTTTTTCCTTTAGAATTCGACTTCAACTCACTCAAATCTAATCACAATTGGTTTTGGAATCGGACCTCAATTCGAGGTCTAAATTACCAATTTTTAAATTCATAAGTTCTACCCAAAAACCCCAATTTTACCATGAAAACTCTAGATTTTTGGTTGAAATCTTGTTAAAAGTTGTTAAGGATTCAATGGAATTGGTTAGAGATCACTTACCAGTGATTTGGAGAAGTTTGGGTCTTTAGAAAATCGCCTATGGAGGTTTAGGGTTTGGGAGAATTCAAAAAGAGGTGAAAACCCCATCTAAAATCTGTTTTAACAGGCTCAAGATCTCGCATTTGCGATCAGGGGTTCGCAATTGCGAACCCTTCAAATTGCAACAACCATTGAAAATGCGATGAAATTGTCGTATTTGCGACTTTCGAGGGATTCTGCATTTACGACCAGAATCTCGCATTTGCGAGATCAGAGGCCTGCCAACACCATATATCAGCTGAGTGAAATTTTTCTGAGTCTAAACACTCCGTAGCCTACCCGAAACTCACCCGAGCCCTCGGGGCTTCAAACTAAACATGCACGCAAGTCTAAAAATACTATACAGACTTGCTCGTGCGATAAAATCATCAAAATAACATCAAAATCTACAAATTTTACGTCAAGCTCAAGAATTCCTCAAGAAAACTCAAATTTCTAACTTTTCAACTGGTGTCCAAATCACGTCAATTCAACTCCGATTCTCATCAAACTTCACAGATAAGACTTAAATATCAGAAAAAACTTGTTTCGGGCTCCGAAACCAAAATACCGGCTCGATACCAACGATTTCACACATTATTTCATTTTTTTATTTCTTGTAAAACTCAACACAACAATTTTCTTCAAAAATTGTTTTCTAAGGCTAGGGACCTCAGAATTCAATTCCGGGCATACGCCCAAGTCCCATATTTTACTACTGTCACGACCCCAAATCCTAAACCGGATGTGATGGCCTTATCGTGAAACTAGGCTAGCCAATAATCACATAATTACAGTTCTTTCCAAAATCCCAACCCATTTTCAATTTTTCATAAATGTATATAAAATTACTGAATCTATTAAGAAAAATAAACAGTTAAGCAGTCTAAAACCATCCACAAGAATTTGGAGTCAACATGGAATATACCAAAAGTCTACTATTATAATACAAAACCTCGGAACGAAGAACTAGGTACAAAATAAGAAAGGGAAAACAGAGATGTTGCGAACACTGAACATCTACCTCTATGTCCCGACTTCCGGCTCCGCACGGAACTAGATGACCAACGCTTGGTATCAGCACATGTATCTGCACACAGGGGTGCATGGAGTAATGTGAGTACGCCAACTCAGTAGTAATGGAAGTAAATCAAGTCTAAGCAGTTAGAAACACATAAAATCAAATTATCAGTTCACAATATGCACATCCTTTCTTTCCAACAGTATATACATATATATATGAAATCAACATTCCTAAAAAGCCAACTTCAGTAAAATCTTTTGAAAAATGTGTTTTCCAACAATTTCATAAATAAAAATACCTAAAGAATTTGGTGTAAAATAAAATAAGTCATAAGTAGCCCCTCGGGCCAAAACATAAACCATAAATCACCCCTCGATCAGAACATCACTCAGCATACCTCACAATCACTCAGTATCAGCCCCTCCGGCAACCTCACTATCACTCATACCTCCCAATCACTCGTCACTCGGCACTCACACTCAGTAGGTACATGCGCTCACTGGGATGTGTACAGACCCCGGAGGGGCTCCTTCAGCCCAAGCACTAAAATCAAGCCACCTTGTGGCATATCATATCCTCACAATCAGGCCCTCGGCCTTACTCAGTCAGCAACACTCAAAAGCCCCTCAGGCGTATCAGTAAAACGGGTTGCTCAACCCAAAAACATCATTTTATATCTCAAAATAGTGTAAATAAGGATGTGTTTCGAAATCAGTTAAACATAACATGACTAAGTGTAAATCATAAGTCAACACAGTGAGGAAAACAGCAGTAAAATCCCCCAAGGGGTCTAAACAAGTCGGCACGAGTCCCCAAACATGACTTATAGCCCAAACATAGCAGTAGTTTTAGAACATAATTTGACTTATGATTTAGAGTAAAAATACACAACTCAACAGTTGCCGCGGAGAGGACCAAGTAAAATACAAAATCAGTGCACGCCACATACTTGTCATCCGACATGTGCACCATTCTAAAAACAGTGAAAAATACGAAGTCTGGGGTTTCATACCCTCAGGACAAGATTTGTGCCATTACTTACCTCTACCGGGCCACAATACTATTCTGTGATGCTCTTGCCCCTCAAATTGGCTACCGATTGCTACGAATCTAACCAAAACCAGATTAATATCATCAATATACGCTAAATGAACAAGGCTCAAATGAAAATTATCAATTTAGACACAATTCTCGAAATTTGGCCAAACCCGAGCCCTGGGACCACGCCTTGGAATTCGATAAAATTTATATCACTAGAATCCACATACTCCCACGACTCTATACCTACTAAGAACACCAAAATCGGACCACAACTGCCCACTCAAATCATCAAAAGAAATTTCCAATTCTCATGCACCTAACCTCCCCAATTTTGGGTTTAAATCCAATTAATTTGCGGTTTAATTACATAGAGAACAACATAGAATCGAGTTATGAAGTCGAAAATCTTAACTCCAAGTGATTCCTTTCGATTTCCTCTTCAAACCCTCTCAAAGAGCTCCAAACAATGGAGGAAAAATAAACTAAACTCGCAAAAATGGCCTTTTAGAACATTCTTCCCAGCACTAAATATTAACTCACTGCGATCGTGGGACCACCCATGCGATCGCGAAGAAAAAACTTACTGCCTCCAAATTTTACTCATTGCGATCGCACCATTCCCCAAGCGATCGCGAAGCTTTGACTCCCTGACCTATGCGATCGCGTACCCATTCACGCGGTCGCGAAGAACAATTGCAACAACCCCACGCGCCCCCTTTTTCTTCTACGCGATCGCACAAGGAACCACGCGACCGCACTGCTATGGCTGCCCAAACTACGCGATCGCAAACCTCATTTTGCGATCGCATAGACTGCCTGCCTCAAACTTTACTCTACGTGATCGCGGGTGAACTCACGCGATCGCAGTGAAGAAACCACTACTGCTAAAACACCAGAAAATCGGCAATCTCCCAAAGATCAAAAGTGCCCGCTTGAGCATCCGAAATACACCCGAGGCCCCCGGGACCTCAACCAAACCTACCAACATATCCCATAACATCTTTCAAACTTAGTCGAGCCCTCGAAATCCCAAAAACAACGTAAAAACACCAAAATTACATCAAATTGAAGCCTATGAACTTTGAAAGTTCTAAATTCCGCCAACGATGCCGAAACCAACATGACCTGAAAATTTGAATACATATCCAAAATGACATAATGAACCTGCTCCAACTTCCGGAATTCCATTCCAACCCTGATAGACCATTTTCCACTATCGACCGGAATCGCCAAAAACTAACTTTCGCCAATTCAAGCCTAATTCTACACCGGACATCAAAACTTCATTCCGAACACACTCCTAAGTTCCAAATCACCTAACGAAGCTATCCGAGCCATAAAATCCACATTCCAAGTTCGTTTACCAATAAGTCAACTCCCAGTTGACTTTTTTAACTACTAAGCTAATTTAAGAGACTAAGTGTCTCAATTCTCACCATGACCACTCCGAACCCAAACCAACCGACACAACACAACATAAACAGGCTAAGCAACATACGATAAGGTAGAAATGGAGGAAACAGGGCTAATCTCATGGAACGACCGACCGAGTCGTTACAACTGCGGACCTCCCGGGATTGTTGGAACACAGATCAGGATCCGTTTACTCAAAATGTTCACCAAAGTCAACTAAAAACCAAATTTTAACTCTAGAAATTTCTATTTCTCATATTTTCTCATAAAATCTTTTCGAATTCACGCTCGGACTGTGCACACAACTCGAGGTAATTAAAATTAGTCTTTTTAAGGCTAATAAGACTAGAATGGAGTCTAAATTCGTAAAATGACCCTTTGATTGATCACACTTAAACTCCTTCAAGTTCATTCAGGCTATACAAAGCTTTCTATAACTTATGGAAACCATCGGTTCTCTTATTTTGATGGGTACAATCTCGAGGACTTACCTATTCTCGTCACCTTCTCACTCACATTTTCGTATCCTTACTCATGTCTACCTAAAACCTTGTCTCTCTACAATACTTTAGCTTGCGGCCTTCACATATCTATTTATACTACTCGCAAACTTTCTTTAACTTTCTAGCACCATATATTTCCTTATATTATTCTAGAAACCCAAGCGAGACATCACGTCGTCTTTTAACTCTTCTTTCTCTCTTAACTAGACCTCTCGGTACCTGGAAACCATAGGCTGAAATATATCACATTGAAAACACCACTATCGTTTCTAGATACTGAATCACAACGATTCTTGTCCTCTATTTTATGTATGGACTATTCACAACCTTCTGCACTCGAATATCTTATACTTTATTTATCTTGACCATACTTACCTTAAAATATCACATCACATCTTCTGTCTCTTTCATAACCTCCGTTCCACATAGGTAGAATTCACATCCATACCTTGAAGCCCTACTATAATACTTGCACCTCTGGTGTATACACAATCCGGCAGGAGATTCATATTGACTTCTTATGAAGTCGGTACTCTTCTAACTGGCTTTATCGTAGATTTTGTTACAGACTATGGCCGATTTACCATCTCTCTTGTGCTTCTAATATAAAGAGTGATTATATAATGTTTTGAACAATAATTTCTATAATTATATGGGTCTAATAATCATGCTCTTGATTCATTTAGGTGATACAACTCTTTAGTTCCATATTCTCTCTCAGCCTTTAAGTTGGCGTAAGCTATATTCCGATCTGGGGCTCTAGGTATTAGTTATTACTTTAACCTTTCGTAGACTATATGGAACATCCATGCTATAACCTTCTAAGAATTCAAGCCTTTGTCGGTAACATGGACTCGAGTCGTTCTTTTAATCTATATCAAAGACACCCATAACTGTATGACTGTCAACATATATGTTCTATGGATAGTACTCTGAAATCTTAAGTTCTATCATAACGTAACAAACTCCTGGTCGTAGATCGAATAATTCCTTTCGTGCCTTCTCAATTGTCTTTAAATACAAGCAATTACTTTTCCTAGTCATACTGGCACTTGCTGCATGAATACTTGGCTTATCTTAGTGCCCACGAATATTAGAATTTCGTGTAACTCATATGATCTAGAATATTTCTTAGGATATTATTTCCCCTTCCCTAGTCACGATAGGTGCCACCCTCTCATGGGGTGCATACAACATTATAGTGAGAATCTTGTTACAAGATCATTTCTTCTTTAGGTCACTATGCTTATGTTGAAACCTTCGTCCTTATTTCCTCATCTAATCTTGTGTTGCAGTACTTAGGTAAGACCCTCTGACTCTTGTAAAGCTGAGAGCTTATTATATTGTATAACCAACATAATTTCTAATGTTCTTAGACGCCAATAATTATCCTTAGTTACTTACCTCTGTGCCCTTGTGCTCATAGGGTTGCTTCTGAATTTAAATTCTGATTGTCTCCCTAGTGGAACCTTTAACTACCCCAACTCCTATCTGAATATTTCTCAAGGATTACGAAGTTGAATCCGAGAGACTAAATTTCCTATGCTAGGTGTCCCTACGTTTATCTTGCATGATCTACTAATTTATCTGAGACCTCTTATTTAGCCATAAGTAGGCTCTTCCTGAATTAACTACTAACTACTCGTTGGTCCATTACCACATCTATATCCTGTGTACTCTCTCTTAAGTTATGTTCTTTGTCTTAACTTACCACTCGCACTAACTCGTTATGTTGCAATGCACACTTATTTATCAATAATATCCTGGACGAGAACCCTTACTACCTCTCCCCAGCGTCATGCTTTCATAAGTTTTTGGGGTCCTACATATCTGTAGAATTTGAATAAGTGTAGTGTCATCCCTTTCACATTTTTGTCGCATTCTTCCTTTACCATTCCATAGTTACGTGAACCACTTAACTCCGTCTTAACGCCATATCACACAGTCTTTCCCACTTTACGGGAGCATTAGCATTTAATGCTCTGAAGTTTTACATGCTAATGTTTTACCTCTTCATATTTGGCGTCTTTCCATATATTTCTTATGACCCATACTCTTGCATATCTAAGAGGCCTGATATCCAGACTTGCAAGCATGTCTGATCAATGCTCAAATACAATAATACACATAGTCCAATAAGCCAGGCCCCAAGCATGAAAACAATTTCCTCGCGTAACCATTAGTGAATAACAGGAACATGGGGATATAAGGAGCGTTATTCAAATAACTCAGGGGTTCAGGCAAAGCCTCATGGATTCTCATTATTACAATCATTAGCAGAAAGGTTTTCTAAGTGTCCCCTTAGAAGTGACAACTAACAGTTAAGAGGGCACACATGTACAAAGACCTTACAATGAGAACATATGTGAGGGAAACATATTTAAAGCACAGATTTCTCACGATGCACCAGAATAGTTATAGGAAACATGAATCCACAAACCAAGTAATTGCACATATAATGATAATGACATACTCGAGAGGCTCCTCCTTTGGGGTAGATAACACTACAGTCCTCATAATGTTTCAAGGCAATGCATAAGTAAGAGTTGTAGACCAATCCAGGACATGTAGAGGTGCCACTAAAGAAATCTAGTGCAGAAGCTCAGGGCCAAAACTATTATAGGCTCCACAACTAGTCAGAAACAAGTGTTTAGTAAAAATTGATCACATATAACAAGTTTAGTTTTATACATTAGAGATTCCCTAGGCATTAAACTTGAGAAATCCTAACATTAGCAGATACGAATGTACAAAACATGATACTAGTAAAGCAAGAAACTATAAAAAGGAGTAGCATGCTTTGTATGAAGGGCTTAGAACATAGACATGATCAAGTAGCAAGCATGCTTAAATGACTCAGTATAGAGAAGTATAGATGAGCACATTCTGGGCATGAGTAAGTACCCCAAAGTTTTAACACAATAGTTTAGAACAACACATGAATATGAGCAAGCAACACACATAGGAAACTCATGTATGCATAAAAATAGTGAACTAAGTAGGTTCAAGATGGTCAAAATATGCATACAGTAGGCAGATATCTAGGTGAAGGATTTAAGTAATTTTAGATGCTAAAGAATACAGGACTATAAGCCAGCTTTGGAATAGATAAGAATTCATACAAAGGCAACAACATATTGTAATCACAGAAAATTCGAACAAGCACAATATTCAGGTCATGACCACAACTAAGAATAGAATTGCAAGAGTCAAAGTAGTTACCAGTTTGCAAATTCAACAAACAAAATTAGAGAGAAAGGCTAAGTGTAATAAATAGCTCGAATATCACTAGCACAGAGAATAACCAAAAGACCCAAATCTTAGTGCGTCAGAGTTCACAGGAGCCTCAAATGGACCCTGAGAAGGGCTCTCACTAAGGAGGTCGTTAGAGAGGAGTGTGACGGCCTTGGCTTTCAGACGGCCAAGATCAATGAATTCAGAATAGTATCGAGTGAGTGAGAGTGTGAGGGAGAATAACAATGGCTCTTAAGTGATTAGAGTTCGTCCAAAAAGGGAACTGGGGAGGGGTTTATATAGCATGAAAATTAAGTACCCAACAAGGAAAGACAGTCCATTAAACACAAGTAAAAAAAAATATAGCATGAAAAATCAATTGGAATCAATTTGGGGGAGGGGGGGATCTAGTAAACTCTAGTTTAGACGAAGAACAAAATAGCAAAAATCTCACTACATCGGACCCATAGGGCCTGATAGTGGGTGTATCAAGTCAAGAACATGGTAATAATATAGAATCAGAGTCAACGAACACCTATCGATAGGCTTCCATAAATAACTTAGTACCAAACGAGTAATGTTAAGAAAACGGAAAAGAAGGCTTGTGAGTACAGAAAAAGGAAAGGTAATATGGAAGATCTCCATATTCTCTTGGTATAGGCTAGGTTATGGGGTGAGTTAACTAGGGTTTCCTCAAGGGAAAAGAAGAGGATAAGGGTGTATAAGGGCGGCCGGATAGAAAAAATGGGTTAGGGTTTGGGGCTGTGCGGTTATAAGGAGAGAAGGGGGAGGTGTTGTGAGTCGTTGATCATTTTTTATCAACGACTGAGATTTTAAATGAGCCGGGTCGGGTGTAACGGGTCTTGGACTGGGGCAGACCTATTGGGTCGTTTGGTGTTGGGCTTCTGGGAGTTGATCAGGAATGGGCTAGTTTTTTGGACCTTAATTGGTCAAAAATTAGCCCTAATTTGGCTATAACTTAAAATACACGAAATTCATTAAAAATAAATTATAAAGATGGCTATTAAATAAATAAAAATATTATTTATATAGTAAAATACTTAAAAATAATAGCTTAATAAAAATATAAGAAATGTTATTTTATTATAAATAATATAATAAACATAATTATGTGTAGAATATAGGTTGTTATTGCAAAATTATGTAACATATCTTTAAAATATAAAATATAATTATATAAGACAAAGTAAAATATTATGAAGCATATACATTGATACAAATAATAAATTTGGATGATTAAGCCATCACCAAATAATTTAAGAGGTAATTGATAAATATTCAAGTAATTTAAAAGTAGGAAGGTCGATTTTAAAGATTTAAGAATTATAGAAAAGACTTGTATAACTATTGTAAATTAAATAATGATGAAAAATGATATTTTGAAAGTATATATACTTCTTTTAAATATATGAAGGAAAAATTAGGTATCAACAGATGCCCCTCTTTATCCGGGAATGATGAAAGAGCTTTCGGGTAAAGAAAATAATAACCAATTTTGTCCGAATTGAGTGCGGAATGATGTATTTTGAAAAAACTGTGGGTCGGACCCTGGTTCTTGAGTTTCCTACATATCCCTGGTGTTACGGGAATCAGTCCGTGTGTAATTTTGTATCCAAGGGCGAATGAAGCCGATGAAGTTTTTATAAGAGTGGTCGTATGTTTCGGAAAAGTTATTTTGGGTAGGAAGTTTCGTAGGTAACAGATAATTTTAGGTAGAATCATGAATCCAAATTTGGACGTTACGGGAGTATCAGAAGGCATATATTTGAATGGTTATAGAGTAAAAGGTAGTCAATTGCTAGTTGTCGGCTACGTTTGAGGTAGTCAAAGGATGTGAACTTTGTGAATGCAAACCAGAGCAAGGATTGCTCCTGTTTTGTAGAACGGTTACCTCCCGAGTTACTTGCAAAACTTAAAACACGGTGCATGCAAATATATATTGTTGATTGCGAAAACTTAAACATGATGCAAATTCCCTTTGGGTCATGAAGGTTGTCTTCGGATGACGAGGATCATGTCCTTATACCATGACGTCCTATGCCATGAAGAGTATGGTAAGGGATTCGTAGGCCATGGAATGGTACCCTACGGCCATGAGGATGGTGCCTCCGAACCATGAAGCCTTTGAATAATGATATGCAATTTTGAGAGATCCTCAGGCCATGGCATGGTGTCTTCAGGCTATGAGGATGTTGCCTTTGGACTATGACGCCTTCGGACAATGTGGCGATGTTTCAGCCCATGAATTCAAGTATGTGGTAATATTGATCACTTATTAAAGGAAGCAGGTGATGAGTCATATGTGAGGAGGAGACAAGACAAGGCCCAGTCTTGTATGAGATGAAGGAAGTGTTTAACCCTATGGGAAGAAAGCATACAGTGCATAGTCATATGCAGTGTAGCGGAGGCAGTGTTTAGTCTCATGCAAAGGAAGGCAATCCTTAGCCTTATGCAATAATAGATGCAGTGCTTAGCCTCAGGAAAGGAGTGGAGACAGTGCTTTGTCTTATGCAAGGAGAGGCAATGTTTAGTCTTATGCAATGGTGAGGGTAGCGCTTAGCCTTATGAAATAATGGAGGCAGATCTTAGCCTTATACAATAATGGAGGCAATGTTTAGCCTCATGCAAGGTGAGATAAGTGTTTAGCCCTATGCAAGGAGTAGAGACAATGTTTAGTCTCATGCCTAGGAAGGCACTGCTTAGCCTTATGCAGTGTTGAGGGCAGTGTTTAGCCCTATGCAAGGAGTAGAGACAATGTTTAGTCTTATGCAATGGAAGGCATGCTTAACCTTATACAATGATGAGGGCAGTGTTTAGCCTATATGTAGGGAAAATAATGACTAACTAAGAGAGGGTAACACATTTCTTAGCTTGATGTGTTTGCATTTGGCGACTTTTGTCATTACAAAGATAGTGATCCTGTTACGTCTACGTACTTGTGGACGTTCCTGTTGTGTTCATTGTGCCTGCATCCAAAGAAAAATCATGAGTTTTATCGGAGGGAGGGTGCGTGGTTGGTTCGTGCTCTTGATTCCTTGATTCACCTTTACTTTTTTCTTGAGGCCCTGCTTGAGTTACCCCGGGTAACACCTGGCTATCATAAAAACAAAATTTTTGAAAAACAGGCATGCATTCGGCAAATTATTTGTAGAAATGTAGTTATTTGAAATATGTGATGATGCACGAGATCATATAATTTATATGAACTGGTGAATGTGACGCATTTTGAGATGTTGTAACCACCTCGTTTTAGAATTTTGAGGGTCCACCTCTAAATTCTGCCCCAATTTAAAGACATACTTCTAGCAACATGATCCTTGGCGGTTCCAAAATGAAATCGGGATAACTCGAGATCTTGCCCCAGTTTCTTATCATAGGGGAAATGAAGATTTTATTATGATGTGACTGAACCCATAGAGCTGCCTATGTATCCCCTCTTAAACGGGAGTTAGGTCAATCATAGTTCAGTTACATCAAATAGAATGTGCAAACATAATCTTAAACATAGTATCTCTTGACTGCGTCCGAATTGATAGGTTTTTTCCAAATCTCTCCATCCATCTATGCAAGTATGAGTGCTCCTCATGTTAACACCAGGTGAACCATGTAAGGGTCCTGCTTGTTGGGTGAGATTTATCCCTTTGCTTCATCCTGATGTGGGAAGATTCTTTTCAATACCAAGTCCCAGGTGTGAATTGCCTTGACTTGACTTTTTTGTTGAAAGCTCTTGCCATTCTGTTCGGGTAGACTTCACCGTGACATACTGCGTTCATTCTTTTCCCATCAATGAGAGCTAGTTGTTCATGATGGCTTCGTACTCATTTTGCATCATGAGCTCATCTTCTTGTGTGATTCTTAAGGAAGGGATTTCCACATCGGCAGGAATAACGTCTTCAGTACCATAAACCAGTATATAGGAAGTTTCCCCAGTTGATGTGGGAATTGTGGTATGATAACCAAGTAAAGAAAATGGTAGCTTCTCATGCCATTATTTGTAATTTTCTACCATTTTCCTCAATATCTTCTTGGTGTTATTATTGGCGGCTTCTACGGCTCCGTTCATTTGCGACATGTATGCTATAGAATTCTGGTTTTGATCTTAAATGTTTCACACATGATTTTCATCAAATTTCTGTTGAGATTGGCGACATTGTCAGTAATGATTGATTCTGGTACTCTAAATCGACAAATAATGTGGTCCCGAACAAAATTTGCTACAACCTTCTTAGTTACAGCTATGCGGCTTCAACACATTTTATGGAGTAGTCTATGTCTACCAGAATGAACCTATGTCCATTTGAAGCGGCAGGTACGATTGGTCCGATGTCATCAATACCCCAATAAAAGAAAGGTCAGGGCGAACTTGTTGCATTAAGTTCATTGGGTGGAACCCGTATCAGTCAACATGTATCTGGCATTGGTGACATTTTGTAACATACTTGATGCAGTCTGTTTCCATAGTCATCCAGAAATACCCTACTCTTAATATCTTCTTAGGCAAAGCGAAACCATTCATGTGGGGTCCGCAGGTTGCAGCATGTATTTCCTCAAGCAATATGGATGCCTCCTTGGCATCGACACACCACAGTATGGGTAGCAGTTTCTTAGTATTCTCCATTTTTGAAGTACTTCTTGATGTTGTGGAACCACAGGCTTCAGTCAATCTCTTCTTTAATATGAGCATAATAAGTTGGCTGCTTATGAATTCCTATTGGGATAAGATCAATGAAATTATTGTCTGGGTGTTGTATCATGGAACACAAAGTGGCTAATGCATCTGCAAACTCATTTTGTATCCTTGGAACGTGTTTGAACTCTATCTTCGTAAACCTCTTGATCAGCTCTTGTACATAGTGCAAATATGGCAATATTTTGGTGTTCTTAGCAGCCCATTCCCCTAGAACCTGGTGCACCAACAGATCTTAATCTCCTATTACCAGCAGCTCCTGAAAATTCATGTCAATGTCCAATCTGAGCCCAAGAATGTATATTCCGCCATATTGTTGGTGCATGGTAACCTGAGTTTTGTGGATACTGGATAGTGTTGACCATTTTTCAATAATAAGATGGCTCTAATACCTACTCCTTTGAAGTTTGTTTCTCCGTCGAAGAACATCCTCCAACTGTTATATGCCTCGGTGATATCTTCTCCTACAAACGACACCTCCTCGTCGGGAAAATACGTTTTCAATGGTTTGAATTCTCCATCTACGGCATTTTCTGCCAAGTGATCCGCCAATGCTTGCCCACTTGACTGCCTTCTGAGTTACATAGACGATGTCAAACTTACTCAATAATATTTTCCACATTTCTACTTACATGTATGCATGGGTTTCTGAAAGATGTATTTTAGCGGACCCATCCTTGATATGAGATATGTAGTGTATGCACAAAAATAATGCCTCAACTTCTGAGCTATCCATGTCAAAGAACAACAGGTGCGTTCTAACAGAGAGTATCGGGCTTCATAAGGCGTGAATTTCTTGCTCAGATAATATATCACCTGCTCCATCTTTCTAGCTTTATCGTGTTGTCCTATAGCGCAACCAAAAGCCCCACCTAACAAGGACAGATAAAGCAGCAGAGGCCTTCTCGAATTTGGTGGGACTAGAATGGGCGGTTTAGATAGATACTCATTGATTTGTCAAAGGCCTTTTGGCATTCGTCAATCCAACTCGTTACAGCATCTTTCCTCAATATTCTGATGATTGGTTGACATATAACAGTTGACTGTGCTATGAAACGGGTAATGTAATTGAGTCTCCCTAGAAAACTCATCACATCTTTCTTATTCTTTGGAGGCGGCAAGTCTTGGGTGGCATTGACTTTTTATGGCTCTAACTCAATCCCTTAGCGACTGACGATGAATCCTAAGAACTTTCCAGCAGGGACTGCTTAGGCAAATCTTTCACCATTCAACTTCAAATTGTATTTTTGAAGCCGATCGAAGAATTTCTTCAAGTGTGCTATGTGGTCTGAACTCCTTTTAGATTTGATGATAACATTATGAACCTCTATTTCCTTATGTACCATGTTATGGAATATAGTCGTCATGTCCTTCATGTAGGTGGCCCAGCATTCTTAAACCCAAACGGCATCATTTTATAGCAGTATATTCCCCATGGTATGATAAAGGCTGTCTTTTAGGCATCCTCTTCATCCATCCAGATCTGATGGTATCCTGCGAAGCAATCCACACAGCATTGGAGATCATGATTGGCACAGTTTTCAATTAGTATGTGTTTGTTGGGTAACGGGAAATCATCTTTAGGACTTGTCCTATTCAGGTCCCGGTAATCGACACATACTCTAACTTTCCCATATTTCTTTTGAACTGGCACAATGTTAGCCAACCAAGTCAGGTATTCGACCACTCGGAGAAACTTGTCTTTGATTTTCTTGGTGACCTTTTATTTCATCTTCAAACTTATATCTGGCTTGAACTTTCTTAGCTTCTGCTTTACTGGTGGACACATAGGATTGGTGGGTAGCTTGTTAGATACTATGGATGTGCTTAAACCAGTCATATCGTCGTATGACCATGCAAAGATGTCTTTGTATTCCCTTAGGAATGTAATATACTCTTCCTTATCTAATGGTGAGAGATGAATGCTTATGCGCATTTCCTTGACCGTCTGGGAATCCCTTAAGTTAACGGCCTCGGTTTCCTCCAAATTAGACTTGGGTATGTTTTAAAAATCCTCTACTTCGTTGAAAATTTCCTCATGTATTATATCATCCTCTAAATCCTCTCAATCAATGTCCTCATGTTGCGTTGTCCCATTACATGTCACAATCGTGGGTTCATCATGATATATAAGAATTATGCTGAAAAGAATGTAGAAAGATAATAATAGATATAAAAAGTAGTAAAGAATTAATAAAACTTTTAAAAATGTCGACAAGTACGACCTGATGGCTCGAGAAATTATTTTAAAACAAAATACTGTCTCAAATGCTCAAAACAATTTGAAAATAATTCACGCTAATTTGCTAGGCTACCCAGGGATGGAGTAGCGGTCCAGTTTTTAAGAGCAGCTCCCTCCTCCATGTCTGAATGGTAAGGTCTTCCTCCTCCTCCTCGACAATTGCACTGTAGTCCATGTTTTCTTCATCTAGAAAAAGCTTCATCATGCAAGCCAAAACCTCATCTTCCTCAGAACCCTACATCATGTCAGCTTGATGGAATATTTGATGCAGAGGTGGTACAGGCTGATCCAGCGAATAATAAGGAGCATGCCATCGTGGTGTCCAATCCTGGTATTCTTGCCATGTGTAGTCATATGTGAGTCTAAAAGTTATGCTATGGTACGGTGGTTGTACGGGTTTGGTGATACCTTGAAGCTTTTTGCCGAGACTCTTGTCGGGTTCGTACCCCGTCCACAACAGTATGCTTTATATCTTGTTGCTCCACTATCTGTCCTTTTTAATTATGTTGACTCATTCAATGTGATGGTATGCTTCTCCATCCAGCTTCCTTCTGTTCTCGATGACCGGGACGTCTGGTTAGTGTAGATAGGGTTGCTTCCATCTCCATGGATGATCACCTCCTGATGATTCCACTCAAACTTCATAGCTTGGTGCAGAGTTGAGGCCACCGCCCCGGTGGCATGTATCTAGGGTTATCCCTACAGTAGATTTTTAAGTAGCAGATATGTCGAGCACTTGGAACTCTACACCAAACCAAGTCGAACACATATATAGACTGAGGTTGATTTCTCCAATGATGACTCTTTGAGACCCATCAAATGCCTTCACGTTCATGTTTCCCCTTCGTATCTCGTGCATGCCTTCACTTAGTCTCTTTAGAGTGGTCAATGGACATATGTAGAGGCTTGAACCTCAAAATATCAAGACCCTGGCAATGAACATATCTTCAAATTACACCGTGATGTGCAACGCCGTGTTGTGACTCAGTCCTTCTAGTGGTAATTCATCTAAGTGAAAAGTGATTTTGTGGTTCTCCAATATCTGTCAAACCATGTTAGCCATCTCTCCATTAGTGATGTCGGTAGGTACATAAGCTTCACTTAACACCTTCATCAAGGCATTTCTGGTACATCTGAGTTTTTCAGTAATGATAAGATGGATATTTGAGCAGGAGTTTTGTTCATGTGGTCAACGACAGAGTACTCCCTCGCTTGTACCTTTCCCCAAAGATCGTCAGTACAAGTCTTGACAATAGGCGGTTTAGGTGCATCTTCATTGCTTGTTCCTCCCAAATTCTCAGGTATATAAACTCTGTCAGTTCTAGTCATACCTTGCGCGACACCTATTTCCCCCATTTTTGCTTTTCCCTTTTTCTTGCCTTCGCAAAATAACCCCATGGGACGGCATCAGACTTGTAAGATGGTGTGGGAGCTACCATCATAGTGAAGGGTGTAGTTACCTCGACATCAAATGGCGCTTGGGTTTGTACCACAACTGGCGTGAGGCCAATCAGAGATGTTTTAGGAGCGTCTCCCTCTTGAATGAGTCCAATGGACCCCTCTTGATCCCATTCTTTGTCAGTTTCTATCACATTCAGTTCCTCACCTATGTGATCCAGAATGAGATTATTATGAACATTTGGTGCAGCTTCCTTTGCCTGTATGACCTTAGTGCTGACCAGCGTCTAAATCTTGTCTTTCAACGTGCAACACTTCTCAATAGTATGACCATTTATGCATGAATGAGAAGAACATATTTTGTTGGGGTTGATCCATTGGGAGGGATTTTCCACAACAACAGTAGGAATATGAGTGATGTAACCATTTGCCTTGAGTCTCTCATATAATTGGTCTATGGGTTCAGCAATTGGGGTGTATTGTCTTGGATGTCTGCGGTCAAAATTCAAACATGGCTTAGGGTAGTTTTGGCGGGCAGGTGGAGGTGAATGGTAATACGCGAGTTGAGTATTATAAGTATGGTAAGTGGCGTCAGGGTGTTGGTATCTTGGTGGTGAGGGTTGGTATGTGGATGGAGGTTCTTGATATGTGAAGGGGGACTTAGGGCCCTAGGCTACCATCATGGCACCCACTTTTATTTTCTTGGAATTGCCTCCTGATTGCAAAGCTTTATTTGTGCCTGCAGTGCCTTGAAATTGTTCACCATCCCATTCTTAATTCCTTCTTCTATTCTTTCTCCTAGCTTGATGATGTCAGAGAACTTGTGATTCTCAATGACCATCAACATTTTGTAATACTGCAGATCTTGAGCTCTAGCAAAGAACTTGTTCATTTGTTCTTCTTCAATTTCTGTCCTTACCTTTGCGGCCTCTGATCTCCAATGAGTAGCATGTATACGGCCGAAACCAGAGGAGTCCGATTTCGAGGTCTATGGTGCGCCAAGTACGAGCTCGAAGGGTTCAAAGTAATGTTTGAATTGATCCCGGAACATACATTTCGAGAAGGTACGCCGAGGACCCGTCACAACCTACCTCGAGGCAGTACCAAATCGATGGCAGTCAAGAAAAGCTGGAAATTCTCAAGGACACGTGGTTAGGACTGATAAGGTCTGCAAGGGATAGTACAATCTTTACTAGGACATTATACAGATGTACCAATAGTATTCTTTGTCATAATTTGACATGTACCACATTATGGTTTTCGCCTCCTATATCAAGAGGACCCCAACCAATTGTAATGACATGAAATTCACTGCTATAGAATATTGTACTTTGTTTTTCTCATTTGTTGTGCTCAAGTTTATTCTTTAACTTTATTGTTCATACTTTATTGTCACTAAGCTAGCCTCGAGGCCCTGAAACCACCAATCTCGAGGCTCTCGTTCCTTTAGCAACATTGGTTTGGCTATCACATTCTCCTCACTTACACTTATCATTTCTTGATTATTTGCTACTATTGAAATAAATCAATTATTTTTATAACCACAAATCAAGTATAATTGTTAAAACCATTTTCGAGGTAAACTGTTTGGCGCCCACCGTGGGGCTAAAGATAATAGTGATTTTTTCGTGCTAGTTTTCTGATAACACAAGCTATTCTTCACACTTTTTATTGTCCAAAGATTCTTTGATTTCAGGTTAAAATATGTCTAACTCAGCAAGCACACCTGTAAACGACGGTCTTGGTTTCCATAGAGAAAATATTGCAATGGCTCCAAGGCTCGACGTGCTACTGTTAAACCCTAGGTAAAGCACCAGCACCAAACCTATCGGCGTAGGTTCACATATTACTTTGCACGTCGATTTGGGTACTGGTATTGAAGGAAGTGCATGCTGAGGGGATCAACCTGACGCACAAGGGACACAGGCTCAAGAAGAAAGAGAAGCTACTGTACAAGTAATCTTTGAAATGTTGCAAGAACAACAAACTGCTATCGCTCAATTGCAGAGTCACCAAAAGACTCCAAGCACAGCAGGACCGAAAATAGCTACCCGAGTTGAGCCAGCACCAGAAAGATCAAGCAATAATGGGTCAAGAACTGACCCTACCATCATGAGGATGCTCGAGGAACTCACTAAAAGGTTCAAGTAGGGAGAAAAGAAGATAGAGGATAACGACAAGAAAGTAGAAACCTACAACTTGAGAGTCGACCAGATCTCGGGAGCACCCCTGATTTTGAAGGGAGTGTATTCAACGAAGTTCGTGAAGAAGCCATTCCCACCAAGTGCAGCTATGAAGCCCATTCCGAAGAAGTTTAGGATGCCCGACATCCCAAAAAACAACGGACCACAGATCCCTATGAGCATATTACCACATATACTTGTGGATTAAAAGGAAATGATTTAAAGGACGACGAGATAGAGTCTCTCCTGTTGAAGAAATTTGGAGAAAACCCTTATCCAAGGGGGCCATGATGTGGTATCTAACCTACCCTCGAATTCAATAGATTCATTTGTCATGTTGGTAGAATCATTTGTAAAGGCACATGCTTGTGCGATAAAAGTTGCTACAAGGAAGTCCAATGTGTTCAAAATCAAACAAAGAGAGAACGAGATGCTGAGGGAGTTCGTATCCCGTTTCCAGATGGAGAGAATGGAACTACTACCATTCTCTGATAAGTGGGAAGTGCAAGCCTTCAGTCAGGGCTTGAATGAATGAATCTCGATAGCTTCGAAGAAATTGAAGAAAAATTTGATCGAGTATCCCGCCGTAACTTGATCAGATGTGCACAACAGGTATCAATCGAAGATCAGGGTTGAGGACGAACAATTGGGAGCCCCCTCGGGCTTAGTATATCCAAGGAGGTTATTAGCAAAATAATAAAGGAATGCAGAAAGGGAGCCGAGACCGAACAAGGAAAGATACCAACCCTATGTCGAAGACTGAAGAAACGCTTCGAAGCGTAATATACCTCGAAATGATCGAAGGGAAGATCGAGGCCAAAGTTCCTGGGGACTCATGAGAAAAATCGGGTTCGATAGGCATATGGGGTCGTTGGAGGAACCCCGATTGTCAAAGTATAATTTTAACATCGATGCCTCAGACATCGTATAAGTCATAGGAAAGATCATAGATACCAGGTAGCCCAAGCCCATACAATCAGATCCTTCCCAGGGGAACCCCAACATAATGTGCAAATACCATGGCACTCACGGTCATAGGACCGAGGATTGCAGACAGCTTCGATGGGAGGTAGCATGTTTGTTCAACGAAGGGCACCTTCGAGAGTTCCTCAGCGACCGGGTCAAGAACTATTTTCGAGAAAGAGATGCAAATAGAAAGAATGAACAAGAGGAGCCGCAGTATGTCATTCATATGATCATCGGAGGAATCGACGTCCCACAAGGACCCATATTCAAATGAACAAGAGTATCCAACACAAGGGAGAAGCGATCTCAGGACTACATTCCCGAGGACACCCTCACATACAGCAACATATTGAGGCCCCATCTCAGCCTCATAACGACGCACTGGTAATCTCTATCCTTTTAAATAAAATTCAAGTTAAACATGTGCTCGTGGATCTAGGTAGTTTGGCCAATATAATCAGATCGAGGGTCGTAGAGTGGCTCGGGTTTCTCGACCAAGTCATACCCGTCTATCGAATATCGAATGGATTTAACATGACGAGTGAAACAACGAAGGGGGAAATCATCCTCCCGGTCAAAGTGGCCGGGACCATACAAGCCACTAAATTTCATGTCATCGAAGGTGACATGAGGTACAACGCCTTACTTGGAAGGCCATGGATTCATAGCATGAGGGCGGTACCGTCAACTCTTCATAAAATGATGAAGTTCCCAACAAAGGATGGCGTGAAAATGGTGTATGGAGAGCAACATACAACCAAAGAGATGTTTGCAGTGACTTGGCACCAGTATCGGCTGCATCTACCTTGGAGAAATAAAAAGGCGAACAGGTATCCAAATAGCAACCACACCCCATACCCTCGATTGAGCTCGAGGGACAGGTGATCTTTGAATAGGTGGTCGAGGACGGAGAAGAAGACTTCCTCACCCCCCGAGCTTTCGTTGCCCCCAAGGAATCAGATGCAACGAAGTCCACTATCGAAGAACTCGGGCAGGCAGTATTGATCGAGCATCTTCCACAACGAAATGTATACCTGGGAACGGGACTAACCCCCGAACTCAGGAAAAAACTTACTCAATTTATTATTGATAACATTGATTTCTTCGCTTGGTCCCATTTTGATATGACAGAAATCCCATCGGAGGTAACCACCCATCGACTAAGTGTCGATCCCAGGTTCAAATCGGTGAAGCAAAAAAGGAGGCCTCAATCCTGAGGTAAAGCATACATTCATCAAAGATGAGGTAAATAAGCTTCTTAAAAATGGATCCCTTGGGGAGGTAAAATACCCCGAATGGCTAGCTAACGTAGTAGTAGTCCCTAAAAAGGGAAATCAACTGAGAATGTGTGTAGATTACAAAGATTTGAACAAAGCATACCCTAAAGATTCCTTCCCACTACCAAACATCGACCGTCTAATTGATGCTATGGCTGGCCACGAGATCCTGACTTTTCTCGATGCTCACTCCGGGTACAATCAAATTCAAATGGACCCGAAGGACCAGAAAAAGACTTTGTTTATCACGAAGTATGGCTGTTATGATGTAATGCCCTTCGGGCTAAAAAATGCAGGAGCTACATACCAACGCCTAGTTAACAAGATGTTCGAACATAAAATAGGCAAGTCTATGGAAGTTTACATTGATGACATGTTAGTTAAGATCCTGCGCACAGAGGACCATTTCACTCATTTGCAGGCAACGTTCGATATCCTAAGAAGATACAACATGAAGATCAACCCCGAGAAATGCGCTTTTGGAGTCGGCTCGAGCAAATTTTTGGGATTCATGGTGTCAAACAAGAGGATCCAGATCAAGCCTGATAAAATCAAAGCCATCGAGGAGATCACCGTGGAAAACAATGTGAAAGCAGTACAGCGGCTAATCGGGGGGATAGCAGCCTTAGGCCGATTCATCTCGAGGCCATCAGATCGGAGTCACCACTTTTTCTCCCTTCTCAAGAAGAAAAACAACTTCGAGTGGACTCTGGAATGCCAACAGGCCTTGGAAGAATTAAAATGGTATCTCTCGAGCCCACCTTTGCTCCATACCCCGAAGGAGGATGAAACACTATACTTGTATTTGGCCATGTCCGAAGTTGCGGTAAGTGGCGGGTTGGTTTGAGAATAACAAGGTACGCAATTCCCTGTTTATTACAAAAGTCAGACCCTAGGAGATGCTGAAACCATGTATCCACACTTAGAAAAGTTAGCTCTTGCATTAGTAAGTGAATCTAGGAAGATGAAACCATACTTTCAGTATCATCCTATAAGTGTGTTAACTACATATCCACTTCGAAACATCTTGCATAAGCCCGAATTATTGGGCCGACTGGCCAAATGGGCCATCAAATTTAGAGGATCGGATATGAATATCGACCTCGAATGGCTATCAAGTCTCAAATTTTGGCAGGGTAGAAAAAGGACTCTTCTTAAAAGCAGGCACATCATTGGGGGTATGGACCCTCTTCACTGACGGTTCCTCGAATGTGAAAGGGTCCAGGCTCGGCATAGATCTAAAACTGCCTACGAGCGGCATAATTCGTCAACCTATAAGAACTTCAAAGTTGACTAACAATGAGGCCGAGTATGAGGACATGATTGCAGGTCTCGATCTAGCCAAGGACTAGGAGCAGAGGTCATCGAGGCAAAATGTGACTCTATTTTGGTGGTTAACCAAGTAAATGGAAGCTTTGAAGTTCAAGAAGATAGGATGCAAAGATACTTAGACAAGCTTCAAGTGACACTGCAATGCTTCAAAGAATAGATCCCGTTCCACATACCTCGAGAACAGAATAGCGAGGCCGATGCACTCGCAACCTTAGGATCCTCGGTTGAAGAAGATGACATAAACCTCGGGACTATCGTACAACTATCAAAGTCAGTGATCGAAGAAGGCCATGCAGAAATCAACTCAACAAGTCTAACATGGGATTGAAGAAACAAGTACCTCGACTACTTGAAACATTGGAAGCTCCCCATGGACCCAAAAGAATCAAGGGCCTTTCGAGCCAAAGCAGCCCGATTTTCAGTCGATGAGAATGGAACATTGTACAGGAGGACCTTTGACGGGCCACTAGCAGTATGCTTGGGACCGGGGGACACCGACTATGTGCTATGAGAAATCCACGAAGGCACTCGTGGTAACCACTATGATGCTAATTCTTTAGTTCGAAAGGTAATCAGAGCGGGTTATTACTGGGATAGCATGGAAAAGGACACCAAGGAGTTTGTTCGAAGATGCAACAAATGCCAATGATTCGCACCGATGATACGTCAACATGGTGAACAACTACACTCAGTACTATCCCCGTGGACATTCATGAAATGAGGGATGGACATCGTCGGCCCCCTAACAACGGCACCAGGTAAAGCTAGATTTATCTTCTTTATGACTGACTACTTCTTGAAATGAGTAGAAGTGCAAGCCTTCGAGAAGATAAGAGAAAAAGAAGTCATCAACTCATATGGGATCACATCATATGCCGATTCGGGATCCCCTCCGAGATTACGTGTGATAATGGGAAGCAGTTCATCGGCAGCAAGGTGACGAAATTCCTCGAGGATCATAAAATCAAAAGGATTCTATCAACGCCTTACCACCTAAGTGCAAATGATCAAGCCGAGTCCACAAACAAAACTATCATTCAAAACATAAAGAAGAAGTTATAAAATGCGAAGGGGGAATGGAGAGAAGTGCTACCCGAAGTACTATGGGCATATCGAACAACTTTGAAGTCGAGCATAGGGGAGACCCCGTTCTCTTTGTTATATGGTTCCGAGGCATTGATATCAGGCGAAGTAGGGGAACCGAGCGTCATATTTCAGCATACCACAGAGGACTCAAACAACGAGGCTATGAATACCGCCCTCGAGCTACTAGATGAAAAGCGTGAGGCTGCACTAGTTCGAATGGCCGCTCAAAAACAAGGCATCGAACGGTACTACAACAGAAGATCGAACCTCCGCTACTTCAGGGTCAGGGACTTAGTTCTAAGGAAAGTCACCCTCAACACTCGAAACCCAAATGAAGGGAAGCTAGGCCCTAGTTGGAAAGGACCGTACCGCGTCATCAGAGTAGTAGTCAAAGGGGCCTACAAACATAGCACCATGGAAGGTGCGCAACTGCCAAGCAATTGGAACATATCGATGCTCAACCGCTATTATTTCTAAGGTTTAACCTTCTCCCTTTTCATTCATATTTCATACTAACTTGTTGTAGGTGTTTGATTGAGGGGAATCAAAGCACCCTTCAGCTTAAAGACCTTGGGTTTTAAAGCATGCGTTGCAATCTTTTTACCTTAGATCGGGTTTTTATCCCAAATGGGTTTTACTGGCAAGGTTTTTAACGAGGAAACATCTATATGCTACCTAAGGAAAGCTCAACAAGTATTCAAGGCTTCTTTTTCAATCAACCTCGAATACTGGGGGACATCACCCTCAGAGGTTACCTTTTCGAAGAAAACAAGTTATGCCAAAGAGGGCCTCGATAGGAGAATGTTGTAATGGTCCAAACGGTTAAATGAACCGTGTCCATGTAGAATAGTCGAGCCCCTAAGGGAAAAAACATGTACGCATTATTCGAAGAAGCATTCTTATTTATTAAAACACTATGTACCTCAAAGAAGTTTACTGTTTTCACATGAAACGGCTCAAGGTCCAAACACTCCCAAACACTCAGGGACTGTCATCGACAATCCACTTATCAAGTCATCAAACACTCGACCTCATAAGACCTCAATGAGTCAATATCGAATAATCAGACCTCAATGAGGAAACATCAAACTTATAAGACCTCAACAAGGCATACTCAAACTTATAAGACCTCAACAAGGCATACTCAAGCTTATAAGACCTCAACAAGGCATACTCAAACTTATAAGACCTTAAACACGGCATACCCCCGATATTAAGGCCAAGGCTATATATTCAAACTTGTAAGACCCCTAAAAAGGCATACACTCAATACTAAGGCCGAGGTCATCTCACCCGGGGACTAAAGTCTACGGAAAAATATAAAGACTACGGTCATATGACGAGGCTATGGCCGAAATAATGCGGCTCAGAGACGTCCGACTTCCGCCATAAAACTAAAGGCTTTCAAATACTTCAAAAAAATTGGTTAAACCAGGCTACCCTCGCCATAAGCAAAGGGGCTTTGATAATATCAGCTCCAAACAATGTAAAGGCTTCGAGAAAATCAGCCTTTGAGAGAACCTCACGAGGTACTCAATTATCATCGCACATCGACTTGTAATCGAGGTTCCTATCAATCGAACCGTCGAAAATCCGGACAAATATAAAAACATGCCATGGCATAAATAAATTTTTAAAAGTATTTAGCCAGAATGGGGGAAAATTGTAGCCATTTTAGCGGTCGAATTGACCCAATCTAAAAAGAGCCCAAGGGCCGATTTGTAAGAGCCTAAGGGCCGATATGTAAGAGCCGGGAACCCAATCATTTGTAATGACATGAAATTCATTTCTATAGAATATTATACTACGCTTTTCTCATTTGATGTGCTCAAGTTTATTCTTTAACTTTATTGTTCTTCATTTATTGTTCATACTTTATTGTCACTAAGCTAGCCTCGAGGCCCTGAAATCACCAAGCTCGAGGCCCTCATTCCTTTAACAACATTGGTTTGGCTATCACATTCTCCTCACTTACACGTATCATTTCTTTATTATTTGCTAGTATTGAAATAAATCACATATTTTTAGAACCACAAATCAAGTATAATTGTTGAAACCATTTTCGAGGTAAACATAGCATACTCGCGGAAGGTTTCTGTCGGCTTCTTCTTGAGGTTTTGAATGTAGAAGACGTCTGGTGCATTTTATATGATGAACTTGAACCTATCCATGAAATTTGACGTCATACTCACCCAACTAACCCACTTCTTTGGGTTTTGACTTATCTCCTGTGAGGATTTGCATGAACAGTTTCATGCGGATTTGTTCATTCTTTCCTACTCCTACAAGCTTGTCGCAATATATTCTCAGATGCATCTTCCAATCATCAGTACCATCAAACATTTCGAACTTGGGAGGTTTGTAACCCTCCGGTAGTTTCACATCCGGTTGGATACTTAGGTCCTCATTGATTAGACTTTCAATGCCTCTACCACCTTCAACACTTTGGACTTTATTAGTGAGCTTCTTGAGCTCTGTCACCATGTTTTTGATGAGCAGTCCTTCTGGGTTGATTCGGGTATGTATAGGGTTTGCTGCAGGGTATGAGGTAAGGTTTTCACATATATCGGGTTTCTTCGATGGGTTCCTGGAACTTGGGTATACAGGTGGTCATTGGTCGAGTTTTGGGATCGGGAGTAGGTTGCGGTGAATTTTGGGGAGTCTGATAGGTAGTGGTTTGCGGGTATTGAGTTGGACTATGGTGGGGTTGCTAAAGGGTTGGTGCTTTGGCGGGTTAAGGTTCTGGGGAGGTGCGGAATACTTGTGTGGTGCGGGAGGTTTTGGTATTGAATTTTGGTTTTGTGTGTTTTGCGATGGTGTTTGGTTCAGGTTGTTCAAGTTTTGCTGGTTGAGGTCTGGAACATTGAGAGTAAGGGAGAGATTTGAAAAATTTCGGACTTGCTCAAGCTCGCCTTGTAGCTCCAGGATTTTCTACTCCAAACGTTAGACTAAATCATTTTGTCCTGGAGTACTTCGGCCATTTGAAGTTTCAACGTTCTTCGGCCATTTGAAGTTTCAACGTTTTCTGCCAGAGTAGCATTTTCTTTCCTAATACAACTTAATCATCCATCTTCCCTTTTCTATTGTCTTTGCCTTTGGGTTCGCTTGATGGAGGAGGAGGTGGAGGACCTCTGGATCTGGTGTGGTATGCTGATGATGCTAGTATGCACGAACCAACCTTTGGGAATTGAATAATTAATAAGAAAAGAAAAAGCAAAAGGTAACCAAGTTAGTAAGGTGAAATGAAAGAGTATTTGCAATATTTAAACATATTTCACAAAGTCATGCAATAATATGTGTCCTAATTTGTGGACCTTATTGTGCATGAGGTAGGCCGAGGCGACATATAGACTAGAGAAAAATGGTGCTAACATTTGCGTCATTTCGCTAATGCGAAAAATGAGTCAAACCTTTACTAAATCGATAATAATAATAAATTTACTAATGCAATCAGCCTTATTACAATCCAAATCTAAAGTTAAGCTAGAAAGAAGTAAAGAGCATCATTTCCTAGTCTACTTGGTCCCTGAAGGACTTTGTCCATGCTTGGCTCTTTTGACCCTATCAATCAGGGTCCCCTAATCCCGCATATGCAACAATAAGTAAGCTTTAGCGAGCTATCCTCCTTCACTTCCATCTATGCCTTGGCAATCTGAGAGTCTTTTTCTCATCTTCCCCTCGAGGTCCATCAATCCTCCTTCCAAATATTCCAATCTTTCTGTTGACTTAGTGGCAATCTCCTTCCATTCCCTTATCGCCTTTATGTTTACTTTTTGCTTTTTCAGATGCTTAGCTTCAGACTCGAACACCCTTTTGTGTAGCCTCTTATATTTAACTTGTGCCTCAGCCACCTCATCTATGATCCTATTCTTTAGATTAACTCCTGGCTTGACATCCCCTGCTACGTCGTCCTCCAACCATGATAGATAGTAGTACATATGACTGGCGTGATACATGTCTGGCTCAATGGTTTCTCTCTCAACAATGATCTTTTGGTTCCACATATGTTTCGCCTTGAACATAAAGGGAATGACATCTCCTTTGAAGTCTACCTTGTACTGGACCATGTTTGAAACCTAAGTTATGACCTGTTTTCTTCCCGCTTGCCTTACTACCCTCATGGGGGCATATAGATGCCTCGCAACCCGATCACCACCAAATAAGTAGTCCCCCTTGACCTGATGATGAACTCACTTCTAGGAAACCATTCAAACATCCAATGTACCTGCTCGTCTATCAGATTGCTGAAGAAACACGCCCAACATACAACATTTCTGGGATGTGCAAACCTACCTGGCAAAAACATCATTTTCTTTGGGTGATGGTTGGATATGTAGTCATTCAGCAGCCTTCACAGAATCTCTTGATGATACTCTCCCCTCTGAAAGTGTTCCAACAGCCAATCTTGTAGTAATAGATTACAACCCTCAAAGTGTCCAAATCCCTGCTTGCACCGAACTAAAGCGCGGGACATCCAGCTAATATCATAGGGATGATGGTATAAGTTTGTCCCTCGGTGCCCTCCATCAAGGTCCTAGCAATCATGGCTAAGCAAGTATGGATCCTCCCCCTTTTCATTGGAAATATCAACAACCCTAAGAAGATGACGACAAACACATAAACATGGCGGTGCGTCCAACCCAAGAAAGTAATGGCGAGTTCATCATGATGAAGACGATACGACTTGCTATGCCCATAACGCTCGTAAAGAAATTCAAAATGGATGTATGATTTCTTTAAACAAAGCAGCTCATCATTTTTCTCAAACCCCAAGATCTTCAGAAAACCACAGGGGGTGCGATTTTCTGATACCTATAATCCCGGACTATCCCATGGAAACTTGGTGAAGCCTCCTATTTCTTCTAGGAGAGGAGTCATTTCAATATTTCCAAATCGGAAAATAACTCTTTCTCATCCAAAGACATGGTAGTGGCCT
This sequence comes from Nicotiana knightiana, assembly GCA_005239525.1. Lineage (NCBI taxonomy): Eukaryota > Viridiplantae > Streptophyta > Magnoliopsida > Solanales > Solanaceae > Nicotiana > Nicotiana knightiana. Next base: position 21,819 of record ML420828.1, on the reverse strand, counting down.
CAATTAATTATGCAGTAATGATCAACACGTTCGCAGTAATGATCAACACGTTGGCAGTAATGATCAACACGTTGGCAGATTTTCGCCAAGTAATGCATATAATAGGGCTATGTGTATTACAAATTATTAAACATTATTGTTGTTTACAAATAATTACATGCCCAATTAGAAAAATAAAGCAAATACAAACTTAATAGGGCTATCACAGGTTACAGGCCTAGCACAAGTACATAGTAACCCAGTAGTGCCTTTCTAGGCCTTCATCAGCTATACTGTTGCATATCTAAGAGGCCTGATATCCACACTTGAAAGCATGTCTGATCAATGCTCAAATCCAATACAGCCCAATAACCCATACCCCAAGCATGAAAACAATTGCGTCGCTTAACCATTAGCAAATAAAAGGAACATGGGGATATAAGGAGCATCATTCAAATAACTCAAGGGTTCAGGAAAAGACACATGGATTCCCATTGTTACAATCATCAGTAAAAAGGTTTTCTAAGTATCCCCGTAGAGTCAACAACTAACAGGTAAGAGGGCACACATGTACAAAGACAATACAATGAGCACATATGTGAGGCAAACAAGTCTAAAGCGCAGAGTTCTCAGGATGCACCAGAATAGTTATAGGAATCATGAATCCATAAACCAATTAGCTGAATATCTAATGATAATGACATACTCGAGAGGCTTTGGGGTAGATAACACTACAGTCCTCATAAAGTTTCAAGGCAAGGAATAACTAAGAGTTGTAGACCAATTCATGACAGGTAGAGGTGCCACTAAAGAAACCTAGTGCAAAAGCTCGGGGTCAACATTATTATAGGCTCCTCAATTAGTCAGCAAACAAGTGACTAATAAAAATTGATCAGATATAGCAAGTTTAGTTTTGCACATTAGAGATTCCCTAGGCATTAAACTTGAGAAATTCTAGCATTAGCAGATATGAATGCACAGAACAGGATAGTAGTAAAGCAAGCAACTATAATGAAGAGTAGCATGCTTTGTATGAAGGGCCTAGAATATAGACATGATCAAGTAGCAAGTTATGCTTAAATGGCTTAGTATAGAGAAGTACAGTTGAGCACATTCTGGGCATGAGTAAGTACCCCAAAGTTTTAACACAATTGCTCAAAACAACACATTAATATGAGCAAGCAACGTACATCAAAAACTCATGTATGCATAAATATAGTGAACTAAGCAGGTTCAATATGGTCGAAAATATATACAGTAGGCAGATATCCAAGTGCAAGATTTAAGTAATTTTAGATGCTAAAGAATACAAACTATAGGCTAGCTTCGGAATAGATAGAATTGCAAACAAAGGCAACAACATATTGTAATAACAAAAAATTCGAACAAGAATAGTATTCAGGTCATGACAACAACTAAGAATAGAAATGCAATAGTTAAAGTACTTACCAGATTGCAAATTCAACAAAGGTTTGTGACCGCGATCGCAAAGGTTACCTCAGGAACATTGTATAAAGTACTCTATTTCGAAGGTTTCAGACATTTTAGCATATCTTAAGCTATGGAGCTCGGATTGAAACAATTTTTCAGGCGATTTTCACCACATGGATTGGGGTAAGTGTTTTATATTCAGTTTAAATTATATTTCATGAATCCATCTTCAATTTTGGAATTTGATTAATGATTTTGAAAGAGAAATTGGGAGGGTTTTGTCTATAATTTCATAAAGTGAATTTTTGAGTTCTGAACATCGATTCGGAGTCAGATTTGAGTGAAACTAGTATGGTTGGACTCATAATTTAATGGGTTATCAGATTTTGTGAATTTCGTCGGGTTCTGAGGTGCGGGCTCAGATTTGAATTTTTGGTTGACTTTGGGCTTTTGATTAAAGATTCCACCTCTATTGGTTGGGTTTGTTTCCTTTCGCATTATTTGATGTTTTTGAGTTGCTTTTCGCTAGTTTCGAGTAGTTTGGAAGTTGATACGCGCGAGATGGTATTTCTAGAGTATCATTTGGCTTGCTCGGTATTTGTCTTGGTTTGTCCTATGTAAACTTTGTTGAGACACTAGTTGCCTAAATTATTTGTGATAGCTACATGCTATAGGTGCACATATGTGTGGGGTTTGAGTCTATGTGCGAACACCGGGTATATATGCATGCTCGGGTAGTGCTTAGGATATGATATGCCTAGAGTTCACTGTTAAGCTTTAAGCTGTAATGTTTCTCATATTTGTATCATTGTTGTGGACTATTTGAGCCATTCTTGAGGTTACAAAGAGGCTAATTCCCTGAATAAACTTTATAGTTGCTATTTCTATGCCGATTTGAGCTATGATAGCACACATTGTACATTCTTCCATTTAAGCATGTTATTATACCAGTCCATGAGCATGAAATCTTATATTTATACATCATATACATGTATTTCTGTATACTTGCTTCTGTAATGGGTGCTCGTGACCACGTCAGGCGGATTGTGTTGTTATGCCTGCGACCATGCCCGACGGATTATGATATTGTGCTTGTGAACATGTCGGGCATGTTGATATTATTAGCACGTCTGTTGTCCGTGCGGATCAAAATATTGATAGTATAGCATGTGATTTGTCCGGCAGTTGATATTATTAGCACCTGGGTTGTCCGTGCAGTACGTGGGTTGTCCGTGCAACGTGTGGTTATGGATTCATCCCCCTAGGTTCACCCTCTTATGTTTCTCTCTTGATGGTGTACACGTGAATTGTGAGAGACCGATGGGCTTCTGGCTGATTTGAGCTCTAGGGGAGTTGGTTACTGTTATTGGATCTAGTTGCATGCTGCCACAGGCCTTATTGGCTATTGCATTTCACCCTTATTTATTATTTCCTTGACTGTTGCATGTTTTACTTGCATATCTTCTTCATATGCTGGATTGTTGACTGAGTAAAACACTTTAAAATAAAGAATTTTGAGCCTCAAAGTGGTTATACCTGAGATTTTCCTGATTTGATAATATAGATGTTCTATACTTGTTAAATTTATGAACTGAACAGGAGTTGGTGAGTATCATTTATAGTTCTTGATTTTTGTACCTCACCGAGGTTAGTTAGGATACTTATTTAGTACATGAGGTTGGTTGTACTCATACTAAACTTATGCACCTTGCGTGCAACTTGGCGTTGATGCTATTGTGTATGGTTAGTGCTGGCATTGAAGATGTACATGCGTTCCAGTTATGGCTATCACTTGTCCTCGGTAGCTTTAGATTTGGATTCTGTCCATATACATTCCGAACAGATGTTGTAATTATTTCAGTTTCGCTTTTTTTGTAAAATCTGAGTCCTAGTGGTTCATAACTTGTACTACCAGTCCTGGGGTGTTGTATAAAATTCAGTTATTTCATTTTTTACTTTTATCGTTATTATTATATTTTATTATATTATTATTTGGATCACCTAGTAGATTGGCTTAGGTTCCATCATGACAGGTTAGATTTTGGGTCGTCACAATTACATGTTGGGTATGTGGCCATACATACCTGTAGGCATATGTCCTACCTAAGGATCATCCCATGTACACATGCATATACCCATGCAAGCTTATTTCTCTGTCCATGTACATTATATATGTTTATCTCTTATTCATATGCATACATTTTGCATATGGTTCTAGGATATGGACTGAGGTTATGCACGAGGTTTTTGCCATACGGATATTATTATGATATTGTTATTGATTTGGCACGAGGTCTTTGACATGCGGTGACTGTGACGTGATATTATTATGGAATGACGATCCGGATGTGCCGTGTGTGGATATGGATCCATCCTTGTAAGGCGCTCTCTCATGTTTATCTCTTGATGACATACACGTATTTTGTGAATTTTGAGAAAATTGATTTGGAAATGGCACATAGTCTCTTCCGTGCAGTTGTAATGATATTTTTATTATGGTGGCACGAGGTCGTTGCCTTGCAGTTATGAAAATATTGTTACTATTATGGCATGAATTTATACTTGGCAACGTATGGATTTGGATACATCCCCCTAGAATCGCCCTCTCATGTTTCTCTTTTGATGGAGTAAACACATGTTGTGAGAAACCGACATGTTTCTGGTTAATTGTGAAGTGGGATGCTTTGTGATAAGTTATTGAGCACAAAGGTGAAATCTTTGACACTTCAAGTGAATCCTCCGTGAATATTCAAGCATTTTAAATGCTATATTTATGCATATCTTCTATATACGCTATTTGATGCATTATACATATGCACGAGACTTGTTAGACAGTTGTTGGACACTTGGAGAGTGTCCAATTGATGAAAAAAGAGAGTCATCCTCATACATTGAAATGTTTGACACGTGAGCAACTGTCTAGTATAGTCTTGTCGAATTTTTAACGGACTATGCTAAATCCTAAATTTAAGACACTACAATAATACTCTTGAAATTCTAGGAGTCTATTAGGGTTGCTTGGAGGCTACTCTACTAAAACCCTAACTTAGAGGCTACTTTACCCTAACCCTAGGTCACTCCTATAAAAAAAGGTTACATATTCCCTTAAAAATCATCTCAAAAGTGGAGATCATCTCGAAAATCCCATAAGCTCTTGGGATATTCAAAAAGACATCAAAAAACATGGTCGGTTACTTCTTTACAATCAAATACTTCAAGGAGATGGATATCAAATACATCCCCAAATGGTCTGCATCATCCTATATTCGAAAAATACACTGCTTCAACCCTCGAATCACAGAGATAATAAGGACTAAAGAATCAAGGGACAAATAGAATTGTTCATGCATTATTTTTATCAATAAAATTAAGTTTCTTCATATTTATAATGTGGTTGTAATTTATTTTTTTATCAGAAATAATTTGTTGCAAACATGTACGATGACGTCCATACTTATCATCGAGAGGCAACAAGGAATGTAGGAAACTTTCCTTCTTTCTATCTTTATCGTGCGACTTTGTTTCAGCTTGAAGCCTAAATAATCTATTTCTTTCTCTTTGATTTGTATGTGATGTTAAGTACTTGGTATTAGTTGTGCACTGACGGTTCGTGACGTCATAGATGGGATGTGAAGAGCTATGCATGCTTGATTATCGTCTCGATGTGTTGTATAGTTTTAAGATGTATGTGGGTTAGTGTATCTTTCAGTTATTCATATGTGGAATGAAGTGGATTCTTATATCTTGTTGATGAGTGTAAGCTTGAAAAAATTAAATAATTGCTTAATGGTTTTGACCACAATCAACTCACATAAATAAGTCGGTTTGGGGTTAAGCGGGTTGGTTATGCTATGTGAGAAGGTTTGAGATTGTATGATTCATATGAGGCTTCTATGAAGAGTTTTCCTCCATTTGGTGGAATGCATGTATTACTATTTTGGATCGCTTGAGGAAGTGGGCTCGATTGTCACGAGGATGATTGTGCACTCGACAGATGATTTGGAGTGTGATTTGACTAATCCGACATGAGCTTATGAGGAATTTAGTTGAGTAGAAGTGCAGGACCATGGATGTTCAGAAGGAAGAGTTATTATGTCTTTAAGCCAAGTGGGGGAGTCTACCATCAACAATTGGGTCATATGGGCATGTGTTGTTGTAATTCTTGCACTTGGATATGCTTATGGATTGGATATGGTCTGAGAAGGGTGGTATCGGGAAGGATTTGAGCAAGGAATTTTTGAGGTGCATCATGTACTATAGTTCGTTGATATACGAAGGTTGTGAAATGACTCAGGTTTGAAATTTGTTGTGGACATGGTATGCAGCTTAAGGTGAGGGTGCTTCTTAAAAGTATTTATGTGATAATGGAATACAAGTCATTCGGCACGTATTGGCTATACATCAGAGATTATAGTATAGTGGATGACTATTGAGAAAGGTTCTAGTGGATATAAGTTCCATAAAGTGGTGCTTAAAGATTTGCCGAATTTCATTGTGTGGCTCAAGATTTGGGGTTTGCATTAGATGGTGTCGAGACTTGTAGTATTTCTATAGTTATTGGTTCTATATTGTAGTATTAGAGAGATGACATAAACAACTTCAGATTCATTGAAGTTTGGGCGAGCATTTCGATTTGAGGTACTTTTGGTTTGGCGACCGCGAGGCCTTGTTGATTTAGAAGGATTCAGTTCTGATGGTGTGGTTATGTTCATGTGGGTTTCAAAGAGTTCACGATTGTTTTGACGATGATTTGAGATTGATGTATCCATTGGGTGTGGGAAGTTTGCATGTTGTGATTCTCTCCTGAATTGAGTTAAGTAGAAGGTTTCAGATCGAAAGGAATGTCATGAATTCTACACAGCATGAGAAATTTCATATGTTCAAGAGAAGGCTAGAACTATCTTGTCTCGCCTGAGAGGGGTTTTCCTTCTAAAAGGTGCTTTGTTTATTGATTTTTGGATGATTGACTGGTATCATAAAAGTCACATGGTTGGCAACCATTGATGTTCAGGTCTGCATTGAGGGAGTATTGTTCATGAGGTTATTGTGTATGCACGATGTGGTGGTTTTTTAAGTGGGAGAGTTAGAGATTATGTTTGGAGATTTTTGTATTTTTGATGTTTAAAGATTGGATTTTCTTAGAGGCAGACTATTCCTTTAGTTGCAGACTGTGGACGTGCGTCAAGGGTTAGACAACTGATTGTATGTTTTATGGATAATGTCATTTTGGATCTTTAGAAGGTTAATTATCTATTTCGGAATGATTTGAATCAGCGTGGGGGCCTATTGTTAGCCCTAATGTGAATGTACTTTACACTGAATTTGATTTGCTCACTCAACACAACATTTTCTATGGGTGTGTCATCGCATAGAATTGATCTTACTCATTACCTGATCTGTTTCATATTCTACTCTCTTATGCTACGGGTGATTGTGCGACTACTTGATTTTTCACGAGCATGTTGTGGTCTTGTTTAGGCCTTGTGGTGATATATGAGTGAGATGGCTCTTGGAGATGTTGATTTTCTTATTCCACCTTAGTTGTGCTTATATTTTCATAGTGTATTAGGCTATCAATTTCCCCATGGTTATGTCTATGCACTTAACGTACTTGATGTTGATACACATGTATTTGGCGAGTATGAGAATTATGGCTCAATGAGTACTTTTGATTTGGATAAATATGTTTTGATTGGGTTGCACGCCGCAACAATGTTTTATTAGGTTGAGTTGCACGCTACAATGCTATGATATTGGATCGGATTACACGACGCAACAGAGTTATATTGGACATGATGGATTCATAGCACTGTGCTTTTGTGGTTGCATCTATTAGACTTGTTGGAAAGTTCTCTTGTGTGGTTTTATTTTCACTATAGATCACGTTTGAGTTATTTCTTGTTGGTGCACGGATTGCGTCATATGAGGTTCTAGGTGGCAATTGGTGTGGCCTATCACCCGAGCAATTTTTATTGGATGATACGAGGTTATTGGACCTGGAATTAACGAAATTGGAATTGGATAAGTTATGTTTTAAAGACGATTGACATAAGTCAGCTCAAAATTTGGCAATGGTTCTTTCGGGGGAGAGAACTCCACGACTTGTTGATTTTATAGGTGGTTATGAGTTTCTACACATTTGTTTCATTATCTGTAGTGTTGTGAAGGTCTAGAATTAGGTTTTATTTGATATAAGGTCTATTATTGGTACTAGGTTTGTAAATGAATAGTTATTATGGACGGAAGATATTGCTATAGTTATTATCGGTACTAGGTACATCGTGTGGTTACATATGTAGAGTATAATTATGGTTTGATACATCTTGTTGACATTGATACAGTGTATATATACAAGAATCGAATATTAAAGAATGTTTCGGATATTAAAATTTGGTTCAAGAGCTTATAGGCCAAGGTAAAAGGAATAATCTTCAGTAGGGGGTTTCTTAATGGACTTATATGGCTTTGGATGATGTGAGATCACCCACATATATATGTGTATTATGATATTATACATTGATTTGATGAGTTTAGAACGATTCTTGTCACCTTTGAGAACAAACGTATTTTTAAGTGGGGAAGAATATAACGAGGCGATTGGTCGTTTTGAACTCTAGCATTGGGATTTGTTGTCTGAGACTTCGAGTAGCTTCATATGATTCACTATAACTTGCATGTTTTTATGGTTTTAATGTTTGAGAGGTACGAGATTGATTTGGAAAAGTGATTCTCAGTTTGGAAACTTAAAGTTGGAAGAGTTAACCAAGGTTTGACTTATGAGTAAATGAGCTCGAAATCAAGGATGTATGGTTTCAATAAGTTCGTATGGTTATTTTGGACTTGGCCGTATGTTCATATTTTTATTTGGAGGTTCCTATAAGGTTTTGGTTCTATTGGTCAAAAGTTGGCAATTTGAAGATTTGAAGAGTTCATAAGTTTGACAAAAAGTTGACTTCATTGTTATCGAACTCCTACGGTGGTTTTGGGACCTTGGACAGGTTCACTTGTTTGATTGAAATTTATGTGAAAATTTAGGTTATAATCCAGAATGTTGAAGTGTAGTTCGGACGCATTCGGCGAAGCTAGAACTTTTGAAAGTTAAAAGAATAATTTGATCCTAGATTCTTGGTGTCATGTTATTTGTGATTTTTCGAGTCATTGGATAAGTTTTTATAATATAATCAGACTAGTGTGGATGTTTGGAATGGGGCCCGAGAATCTAGGGTGAGTTTCAAATTGGTTTCGGATGCTTTTGCTAAGTTTGGGGTTTGGTTGGTTCTGCTACTTTGCAATTGCAAACTTTAGGTTGCAATTGCAAACTCTGCATTTGCGAACTTCTGGCCGCAAGTACGAACCTTGGTCGCAATTGTGAATTCTTTGTCGCAAATGAGACATCTACAACTAGGTTATTAATTGGAATTTCAAAATCTTAGCTCATTATTTGTTATTTTGAACCCTAGATTTGGAGAAGGGCTGTTTTTCAAGGAGATTTTAATACAAGGAAAGAGGGTAAGTGATTTTTACACACTTTTGGTATTATTTCAGGAATCTACATGAACTATTAACACTCAAGAGATGAAATTTTGAGATGAAAATTGGGATTTTTGTCTACATTTTAAGAGAGTGTATTTTGGGGGTTTGAGTAACAATTTGGACCGCTCTTGGAATCTTATCAATAATTAAGACTCGACAGGTTATGGATCGTCTAAATTTGGTATTGATCTCTGATTTCAGGAAAGCGGGCCCATATTGACTTTTTGATGATTCTTTAAATATTCTTCAAAGATCAAAGCTTTATGGATTGTGTCGCTTATTATACCATATTTTGACTTCCTCGGATGATTTGTGGTTTGGATATACATGATTGGAGGGCTAAAACGAGGTTTTGATACAACTTGATGTTGAAGACTAGGCGGATGAGGTAAGTCTCTTTGCTAGCTTTTGTTGAGGGAAATTCTCGTAATAATGATATTTTTTGCTACATGTGGGGGTTGATGTAAGTATGAGGTGACGAGCGTATATATATATATATATATATGCCGTATGTATTCATGCTCGGGGTATATTCTAGACTACTTTATGCATGTTTGAATTGTATCTATTTATTCTATGCTTTACTTAAGTAAATGACTACGTGAACATAATAAACCAAGCTAGAGATAATACTTATATTAATGATATCTTAATTTTGGCATAATTAGATATTCTTAAAGATTGATTGATATACTTGATTCAGAAATAGTCACACGTATTATTATGAACACACATCTGTACTTGTTATTTTTGTATTATTCCTTAAATTGATGCATGACTTCTTGGGTCTCTTGTGATATGTACATATGGAATACATTCTACCTACAGATCATCCCTTGTACGCTTACATACACTCATATATGGTTATTTCTCTGTTCATGTACATTATATATGTTTATCTCTAATTCATATGCATACTTTCTACATATGATTCTCGGATATGGATTGAGGTTATGGCACAAGGTTTCTGTCGTGCAGATATTATGATATTGTTATTGATTTGGCACGAGGTATTTGTAATACGGTGAGTGTGATGTGATATTATTATGACAAGAGGCTCTGGCCGTGCCGCATTTGGTTATGAATCCATTCTTCTAGGGTTGTCCTCTCATGTTTCTCTCTTGATGGCTTACACGCAATTTGTGTTTGAGCATATTGATTTGGAAATGCCACGAGGTATCTTATGTATGGTTATCGTTGTATTTTTATTATGGCGGCACAAGATTTTTGTCGTGCAATTATTATAATATTGTTACTGTTATGTCATGAATTTTATACTGTGTAACATGTGGATATGGATCCATCCTCTTAGAGTTACCCTATCATGTTTTTCTCTTGATGGCGTACACAAAGGTTGTGAGAAACCGATGGGTTTCTGGTTCATTATGATATGGGATCCTATATGATGAGTTATTGAGCACAAAGTTGGAATCTTTGACCTTTCAAATAAATCCTTTGTTCATATTCATGTATTTTACATGTTTTATTTATGTATATCTTCTATATATACTAGTTGACGCGGCATGCATATGCATATGACTTGTTAGAGAATTGTTGGACACTTGGAAAGTGTTGGATTGATGTAGAAAGAGTTATCATCATACATTGAGATGTTTGACTTATGTAAGTATTCTCATATAAATGTCATTAAGAATTTATTATGAAATCATTTTCGAGCAAGGACACTTTACATCATATGAGAGTACTCAAGTAAATATCTCTTGGTGCATATCCTTTTGTATCCGGAATTGGTGCAAGTTGTATTTCTTTGTTCTGTTTAATTGAAAAAATTAGTCTTATTACTTCTACTTCAGTTATGCACTTTTATTGTTGATACTCGTTATTTTGTGACTGCTTCCTTGGATACTTCTCCGTATTATACATGTTATTGAACTGCATAGGTTATTTAAAGTGAGTATCTTTTTGACTTAAAACCTTATCACTACTTTGCTGAGGTTGGTCAAGATACTTATTAAGTCCATGAGGTCAGTTGTACTCATACTACACTTTTTCACTTTCTGTATAGATTCGGAGGATGAGTTGCTGTGGAAGACGAAGCCTAGGATTGAAGTCATACCAGCATTCCAGATATATGCTACCACTCTCTCATGGTAGTTTAAGACTTATATTTCTGTTCATGTAAATTTCAAACAAATGATGTATATTTCTTCAAACCAGAGTTGTATTCTTATTTTTATTTGCTCATGACTTGTACTGCCAGTCTTTGGGATAGTTGAATTGATTTCGCATTCTTAGTTATTATTATTGATAATTTCTCATTAGAGTTGCATTTTATATAATTTGGCTTACCTAGCGGGTTGGATTAGGTGTCATCACGACTTGGTAGGATTTTGGGTCGTGATAATTTTCTCCAGGACCAGTGCTCCACTTTACTTAGTATATTTTCATATACTTTATATCGGGTTCATTGTCTCTTTGGCTTATGGGTCCCTCCGGTTTAGTCACCCATATTTTCTCCTAAGCGAAGAAGTGACGTCATAATTCATATGCAATAAATACATAAAAGTGCCTTACTTTTATCCCCGGATATCTGATACGTCAATTGTGAAGTCATTATTCCAGAAAGGATAGACTAAAAAAGATCATAAGTCTGAGAGAGTAAAGCCTCATTTGTTTTTTTTAAGATTAAGACGTCTGAATCTGAATACACATCTGAATATCAAGATGTGTATTAAGATTAAGACATCTGAATCTGAATACACATCTGAATATATTAAGATATGTATTAAGATCTGAATAGAAATAATTAAGACTGTTTGATTTTTAACATCTGAATTTATAAAATTTATCTTTATCTGAAAATTAATTAACATAAAATTCAAATGAAATATTCTATCAATAAAATATATAGTTTTTTAAAATATGATAGTTGTTGGTGGCGATGGCTAACGAGTGAATGGCGACTAGAGGCGGTGATTGGTGGTAGTTTTGGTGGATGATGGTGTTCATGCTAGTACCTAGTAGTGATTGGTAGTGGTGGCGATTATGATTGAGGATGGTGGTGGTGGTTGGTGATAGTTAATAATGGCGGGTGGTGGTAGTAGTTGTGACTGAGGAAGATGGTGGGTGGGTGGTGGTAGGTTATAATGATTGGCAATGCCGCCTGTGGTTGTTGATGGTAATGAGATGTGAATGAGTGTTGATTGTGGGTGAGAATGATGGTGGTCAGAGTGGTGGTAATAGTGGACGATCATGGCCGATAATGGTGGCCACTATGATTGAGTGCAAACAAATGAGGTATCAGCGCTTAACTGGACTCTTAAAATTCAAAGTGCTGAATGACAGAAAGAAAATAATTCTACGTATGAAAGACCTAATGAATAAAGGCACAGACGTTAAAACAAAATGTATTTTTAATTTAGAAAATAAATCTAAAGATAGGACTATACATTTTTTTTTTAAAAAGCACATCTTCAAGATCACTTGGCTTCCGAGGTGCTGAGACTGGAGTGTTAATCTAGGAAGATGAGGCTATAGTTGGGGCTTGACTAAATTGGCAGACAAGGGAGCATGTGGTGAGCTAATCTCTTCTTCGCCATTGTTCTTATGTAGCTCTTCTAGAGATTCATCCTCTCTCGAAAAATCTTCTTCTGAGTTTCCAAAGGAAGAAAAACTCATGAGACTTCGGGCCTTCTCCACTACCACCTCAACCTTCTGAATCTTCCCGGACATATCAGGAATTCTAGCTTGAGCATCATTCAATGCCTTCAAATGGAACTCAACTTTGGCAAAGTTAACTTCCATAGATGACTAAAGCTTGAGGTCAGTAAGAACACGGTTATGCTCGAAATGAAGCCTAGCTTCTCGGCCTCCAAAGATTTAAGAATAGAGTCCAACTCCTGAACTCGGTCTTCCAACTTAAGTTTCTCAGCAATAATCCAAGAGTCGTTGACGAGCTCAACTTAGTATACTTCTTTCTGCTTCATGAGGGCTTCAAGTTCTTCAACCCTCTTCGAAGCATTGGAGAGTTCGATGTAGTAAATTTTATCCCTCTACTCCAGAGTCAATTGCATTTGTTCAGTTTCTTTCACAATAGCTTCGAGTATCTCCTCATATGCTTCCTTGGCAGCTCTTAACTTTCAACACTTGGATTTGCAGATCTCGTTGCTCACACAGAACTCCACGTTTGAAGCCTCTAGCTTCATGACCCTATCCGAGGCCTAGTTGGAGATGAAGTTACCATGCAAAGGCAGAGAAATGATTAGCAAAGATGATTCCAGATTATGAAAGACAATGAATCGGGTGAGAAAGTTACCTTGAAGAAGGAGGTCATTACATAATTGACTAGGGAAGTCGTAGAGACCTTGTTCATCCGCTCACATTCAAGAGGCCCGATCATGTGGTGCATCCATGGGCAGGGGCGGATTTAGGGGCGGAAGGGGGTTCGTCACCGAAAAATTACATTGTATATATAAGACAAAATCTGTTTTTCATCTTTATATATTAAGTTTTGAACTCCTTAACACAACTTAAAAGTGTAGTTTAATGGTTAAGGGGGTTCAAAATCTTTTTAAACACTGTCCACGGGGAAATATTCTTAGGCCGCGATAGGAAATTGACATTGTCGGGTATTTTGATGGAAATGATCCGACAGTACCAAAAGAAGACCCGACCTCTTGCTCCGCCGGCTTGGGGGAATTCCTGATAATGACATATTCTGGGTTATTACCCCCCCCCCCCCCCCCCCCCCCCCCCCCCTAGTAACTCATCTAATTCCTTTACCTTCGGATTTGAAATGGTAGCAATCACAAACAGTCCCTCCTTTAGAGTCTTTCGCAGCAGCAACAACAATTTTGGAGTCATCCTCGAATTCATACCGAAAGCGAGAATGAACAGCTAGGGGAGGTAACTAGAGGACTCCTCCAACCTCCCCAGATTGCTCTTTCTTCCTTCAAGATTATTACTTCACCTTTGACGGAGGAATAATGGGGGCATCCTTTGGAGCGGTGCTGGAGGAAGCAACCTTCTTCCTTTTGTGTCTATCGATTTTCTAGTTTATTCTTGAGCTTTATCAAAATTTGAAATCTCTAACCGGGTTGAGGGTTATGCTTTCTTGGACAAAGACCTGTATGAAAACAAAAAACATATTAAAGTTAACATTTATAAGTAAAAAGAATAAACAAAGCAGAAAGGAAGGGGTTGTACCAAGGTTTTTGGCTCTCTATTTGGTTATAGCCAAGATCACCTTCCAGGTCCTTGATTCAATATAGAGTGGTCAGTATTTATTAATACCCACCTCTTGATATCGGGGACTTCTCCGGGTTAACTTTAATGTAAAAGAGCAAAAGTTACAATTCAAATAGGCAAAAATGAAAGAATACGAAAAAATTTAAATTTGAAGATTACTTACATTTTATATTCCACCTCTCCGGGAAGAGGTGCCCACTTAGCTTAATCAAGTCCTCATTGGGGATGACCACGAAACGTTCATAGACCCTCAGTCATGGTCTTCATCGACTAAAACTGGGTAGCGTGTACCCCATTTAGTGGCGATGAATACTCCACCTAGATACAACTTTAAAGAGTAAAGATGAAAAAAAATTTGGAGGGTGAAGTTTTCTCCAACACTAGTGGCCAAAAGTAGGGCTACTCATTTGGATCGGATATCCAAAATCCGAATCGATCCATTCAATTTCGAATTTCGGATTGGATTGGATTTCGGATCGTGTTTATTAAAATTACGGATTTCGTATCGGATTCGGATTGGTATATTTTAATCCGATCCGAAATCCGAAATTATTAGGCAATGTATAAATACTACACTTTAATTTCGGATAGTCAGTAATTCCTTTACATTTTCCTCCAAGTTATTACCTTTACAATTGCTAGATTTAGCTATATTGGCACCATAGTACTCACATAATTGTATAAACATGAATTTTTCTTAATGCATTGCCTCTTTTACAAAGGAAATATACATATTAGCTTTCTCTTTTGAGGCATAATCATACGATCCGAAATCCGATCCGATCCAAACTTTAAAATCTGAATCCGATCCAATATAATTCCGATCGGATTTGGATTGCATTTTCTATAATCTGAAATCCGAAATCTGAATCTCAAATGTGTTAAATCTGATCCGATTCGATCCGATCCGTGCACAACCCTAGCCCAAAGCGGAGGCATGCCATGAACCTTCAGCTACTCGGACCCACTAATATTGTATTTCTTGCACATGTCTTTGATAACGCGATCAACCGTCAACTTAAATGCGAGGGTTAACGAATATGTATATACAAAGGAGTGACCAATCCGATAACCAGTTACTCGTTCATCTTCTCAAGCATGCCCGTGAGTCCATTTTTGATGAAATTCTTGTCCTTACTTCCATATCCTTTGTATTATGAATTTATCTCTACTTGGAATTTGATTGTTGTGGAAAATCCTCGTTGATGAACTCGTGATGTAATGGTCATATTGATGACCCAATTGTAAAGGATATACTTGAAAAGGTTGGTTATAGCTGAGACCCTTGCCGGGCAATTTGTTGTGATAATGACTGATATTTTTTCCTTGCTGGGTGATCATGATTTGTGATTCCACTATGCTACATTTCTTTTCATTTTGATAATTGTCATTGCATTGGTGAGGAAGAGTGTAAAGCAAGAAGGGTGATGTCGTGCCATGATTTACATTGATTACATCATACATCGCATAGTGAGGAAGAGAGTAAAAGCACGAAGGGTGATGTCGTGCCATGATTTACATTGATTACATCATACATTGCATAGTGAGGAAGAGAGTAAAAGCACGAAGGTTGATGTCATGCCATGATTACATTACCATACATGATACATTGCATCGTGAGGAAGAGAGTAAAAGCACGAAGGGTGATGCCGTGCCATGATTCATGTTATCTTACATCGTACATTGCATTGTGAGGAAGAGAGTACAAGCACAAACGGTGATGCCGTGCCATTTATTACATTTCTGGCATTATATTTGTTTCATTAGCATATTTCTGATAAATTGTCTTCTTGTCTGTTCCTATGTGCTTAATTAACTGCTCTATTTCACCTGTTACCCCATTGTTTGTTCCCGTATTCCCCTACGTAATTGTTTTCTCTTGCCTTGTTGTTCCACGATATATGTTTCAGAAGACATGTTAACATTTGTTGTCAAGTCTAGCCTCGTCACTACTTCGGCCGAGGTTAGGCTCGGCACTTACTCAGTACATGGGGTCGGTTGTACTGATGTTACACTGCACATCTTATTGTTGTGCAGATGCTGCACCCGGACCCAGTGGACAGCATTGAGAGAGTCTCCTTCAGTTCACCTTAGAGGCTTCAAGGTATACCCGCTGGCATTCGTGGGCCTTGGCGTCTCTCCTACCCTAGTTCTTCACTTCTGTCTTGTTCTCTTCTAGTTTTTCGGAGACAGTCATGTATTTCTTTTCAGACTTTGTATTTAGCATTCTTATAGACAGTTCGTGAGTTTGTGACTCCAGGTTTTGGAAGATTATTGCGACGTTGTATTATGTTGTCTTTACTTAGCTTTAAACCTTATTTATTTCCGTTTTTAAGTAGTGAACTGTTTTTAGCTTATTATGTTAATTCGGTGTTATCATGTTAGTTTAACTGTACACGTTGGCTTGTCTAGCGGGTTCAACGTTAGACGCCGTCACGGCCCAATGGTGGGATTTCGGGGCGTGACACTTCAGCCCCGTATGCTGAAGTTCCCCTTTTATAAAGACAAATACTTCAGCTCTAGAGCTGAAGTTCCCTAGTGTAACTGTGAAGTGTGTGTGTGTGTGTGTGTGTATATATATATACACACATGAAGTGCTAGTAACACATGGTCGGGTTATAGTATATGATAATGTATAACCTTCTCAGTTGCATCGTTGAATTATATATACGTTATAGTATTACAGTGAAGTGTCTCTGTGTGTGTGTGTATATATATACACACACACACAGAGACACTTCACTGTAATACTATAACGTATATATAATTCAACGATGTAACTGAGAAGGTTATACATTATCATATACTATAACCCGACCATGTGTTACTAGCACTTCATGTGTGTATATATATATACACACATGAAGTGCTAGTAACACATGGTCGGGTTATAGTATATGATAATGTATAACCTTCTCAGTTGCATCGTTGAATTATATATACGTTATAGTATTACAGTGAAGTGTCTCTGTGTGTGTGTGTATATATATATATACACATGAAGTGCTAATAATTAAAGAAAAACTATAATTTAATTTTTTTTTTAAAATAGCGACCAACGTTGGTCGCTATTTTTAATTTAATTTTTTTTAAATAGCGACCAACGTTTGTCGCTATTTCTGGTCAAACGGTCAAAATTTATTTACAGACCAAAAATAGCGACCAAAGTTGGTCGCTTTTCCTAATTTCAGAGACAAAAACGGGTTTCCCCCCATTTCTCTTATTTCTTCCCCAAAAATTTTCCTAACTCTCTCTTTCCCTCCCCTTCTCTATTTCACTCACCCAAATACCATCCCCCACCCCGCGCCACCACCTTCCCCACTGCTCGCCGCCCATTGCCGCCCACTGTCGCCACTGCCACCACTCCCCCACTCCTTTTCCACCTAAAAAAAACAAGGTTAGAATGTTGTGTTATTTTATTATGTAGTTTCGAAGCTTATAAAAGCCCAGAAGTAAGAACATTTATGTTGTGTTATTTTATTATTTAGTTTCCTATGCTACGACGTTGGTGTATTTATTTTTGATAATTTTTATTTTATGTTGCATCTGTTAAATAGGGGTTTTCCTTCTATGATTCGGTGAAATCACAGTGGTTGGAAGCTGTTTCAAAATTATGGTCTTGAAAAGTTGGATGGTGTAGTGAAAAGATTGTGCGATTGGTTGTTTGTTATATATGGAGTATGTTAGAACAATTTATTGAGTCATTTTTCTTTTCTTTCCAATTAATATCTTCTGGTTTATACTTTACAGTTTGCCCTTTTTGTAGTGTGGGTGAGATGCAAGTTGTGATAGAAATAGTATGATGTGTTATGATTTATTAAATTCTCATGGCTTCACGAGTTGATTAAAACTGATCTTCATTACTAGGTTCTACTGTATTAAGTTAATGCTTATTTTTTCTGATTAGCTGGGAACTGTCACTTGGAAATATGAACTACTTATCTCTGTTTCTACTTTTCTTTTATGATATATGTAAAAGGAAAAAAATTGGTTAGACGAGAAATGATATACTTTCTCTGAATAACATGGATAAAAGAAGATAATAGAACAGTGTCAAGTCTTTTAGAAGGAAATGATTTTGCTTTTCCTTTGTTAACATCCTCTTTTCTAGCATTTCCCCGAAGAGCATTACAACCTTGATCTTTGTTATTTCTAGTGTGTGTGTGTTACAATATTTGATGTATTGTGGTTTATTATTTCAATTAGTGTTTCAATTATTTAAACATTGTATTTTATTGAGGATTAGGGTTTAGGTCTTGTTCTAATTAGTTTTGTTAATTAATTTTATTAACTAATTAGTTTAATTAGTGTTGTATTTAGTTTAGTTAGATTTGTATTATACTTTGTATTGTCTTCATAACTAATTAGAATTTAGGGTTTAGGATATGAATTAAATTTTTGGATATGAATTGGAATTTTTGTGTATGAATTGAACTTTTAGGATATGAATTGAACCTTTAGGATATGAATTGAACCTTTAGGATATGAATTGAACTTTTGTGGATATGAATAAATTTTTGTGTATCAATTGAACTTTTAGGATATGAATTGAGTCTTAAGGATATGAATTCAGCCTTTAGGATATGAATTGAACCTTTAGGATATGAATTGAACCTTTTGGATATTAATTGAAATTTTTGGATACGAATTGGAAGTTTAGTTTATGAATTGAAATTTTAGGATATGAATTGGACTTTTAGTTTATGTATTGTAATTTTTGTTTATAAATTAGAATTTTTGTTGTATGAATTGAACTTTTAGGATATGAATTGAGCCTTAAGGATATGAATTCAGCCTTTAGGATATGAATTAAACCTTTAGGATATGAATTGAACTTTTTGGATATTAATTGAAATTTTTGGATACGAATTGGAAGTTTAGTTTATGAAGTGAAATTATAGGATATGAATTGGACTTTTAGTTTATGTATTATAGTTTTAGTTTATGTATTGTAATTTTAGTTTACAAATTGGAATTTTTATGTATGAATTAAACTTTTAGGATATGAATTGAGCCTTTAGGATATGAATTGAACCTTTAGGATATGAATTGAACTTTTGTGGATATGAATAAAAATTTTAGGATATGAATTGGACTTTTAGTTTATGAATTAAAATTTTTGTGTATGAATTGAACTTTCAGGATATGAATTGAGCCTTAAGGATATGAATTGAACATTTAGGATATAAATTGAACCTTTTGGATATTAATTGAAATTTTTGGATACGAATTGGAAGTTTAGTTTATGAATTGAAATTTTAGGATATGAATTGGACTTTTAGTTTATGTATTGTAGTTTTACTTTATGTATTGTGATTTTGGTTTATAAATTGGAATTTTTGTGTATGAATTGAACTTTTAGGATATGAATTGAGCATTTAGGATATGAATTTGAGCCTTAAGGATATGAATTGAACCTTTAGGATATGAATTGAAATTTTTGGATACGAATTGGAAGTTTAGTGTATCAATTTAAATTTTAGGATATGACATGGATTTTTAGTTTATGTATTGTAGTTTTACTTTATGTATTGTAATTTTGGTTTATAATTGGAATTTTTGTGTATGAATTGAACTTTTAGGATATGAATTGAGCCTTTAGGATATGAATTGAACCTTTAGGATATGAATTGAACTTTTTTGGATATGAATAATAATTTTAGGATATGAATTGGACTTTTAGTTTATGAATTAAAATTTTTGTGTATGAATTGAACTTTTAGGATATGAATTGAGCCTTAAGGATATGAATTGAACTTTTGTGGATATGAATTGTACTTTTAGGATATGAATTGAGTCTTTAGGATATGAATTGAACCTTTAGGATATGAATTGGACTTTTAGTTTATGTATTATAATTTTAGTTTATAAATTGAAATTTTTGGATATGAATTGAGCCTTTAGGATATGAATTGAACCTTTAGGATATGAATTGAACTTTTGTGGATATGAATTGAAATTTTAGGATATGAATGAACCTTTAGGATATGAATTGAATTTTTTTTATATGAATTGAACTTTTAGGGTATGTGTTGAATCTTTAGGGTATGGAATTAATTAACTAAAAAAATATTAGGATATGAATTAACTAAATTAATTTGTTCTTATTTTATTTGTATAGATGGAACATCGTACTTGGATGTACAATAGGAATTATCCAAATTGGTGGTGATTGCGGGAGAATTTTGTAGAATGGGTTGATGACTTTATTAGACATACAATGGAATTTCCACCAAGAATAACTTGGATGCAGTACCTGANGGAAAATGAAGTAGAGAATTCCTCTATAACCTCTTCTTTTATCAACTTAGGAAATGTTAAATTCTTACCTACACCATCACTGTTTGAAACACATGCCATTGCGTTCTCATTATCATTGTCGCTAATGAGAACAACAATTGATCAAAGGAACACCTGTCAGGTACTGTATCCAAGTTATTCTCTGTATTCAAGTTCATCCCGAGTAATATTACTACGAGAATAATCACCAAAGCCACCAGACAACTTTATGATGCCAATGAATCAAGATGAGCTATTCAATGAGACTCATATTGTAAAGAAGAAGAAAGAGACTGATCCAGAAAGGTGGGTCGAGGGCCGAGCCTCGACTGTACATGTAAGTTTTTACTTTTCATTAAGTATTTTGATTTACTAATTCAATGTAATTTTTCTCATAGGGTCGCTTCACAGCTGACGTGGAGGAATTCATACGCAGTCATCCACCTAATGAGTTGGGCGAGGCAATCCAACTTTCAGACGAGGATGCTGAAAGAACACTTAATTTTATATAGTTAGTTTTCCTTGAGTACTTTTATATACTTTGAACTAGACAATAGAACCGGTTTTCGAATGGGCTTGTAATAACCGTTAACTTAGTTTTGTTAGTTTAATGTGTTTTCTATTGAACTTTACTTTGTTGGTTTTAATGTTGTTGTTGTGTTGTTGTTGTTGTTGTTGTTGGTTTCGTTTTTGTTGTTGTTGTTGTTGTTGTTGTTGCTTGTAATAGGGAATTTGATATGCTGGCAGGTGGTGTAGCTGCCATAACAGGCAGTTTCTGCCAAAATTATACCCAGAAAAGCGACCAAAGTTGGTCACTTTTCTATTTAATTTTTTTTTCCTGGGCAATAGCGACCAAAGTTGGTCGCTAATTAACCCAGATTTTCAGAAAAGCGACCAACTTTGGTCACTATACTTTTAAATAAATAAAAATTCTGGGAATTAGCGACCAATAATGGTCGCTTATGTATAAAAAAAATTAAATTCTATAAAGTTGGTCGCTAAATTTATATTATTAAAATAATATAGCCACCAAAGTTGGTCTCTATGGTAAAGGGACCAACAAAATAACGACCAAGCCTGTTTGGACGAATTTTGGTCGCTTTTCACTGTTTAGGGACTGATGCGTGGCTAGAATTCATGATTTTAAGCAATATATACCTTGCATTTTATGTGCTTTAATGATAAAAATACACGTCGTATGTGCCTAATGGGGTTTATTTTATGTGTAGGTGAATTGGAAATGGAAACGGGGCTAAACGGATGCAAATACGTCGAAAAATACGTGAAAGGGGACACCCGGGCGACAGAGCCAAATAGCTTGACCTAGCCTGGCGTTAGCCAGACGTTTGGGCTGAAACGCCAGGGTCCCCAGTCGGCCAGAAACCGAGT
>ML420827.1:9608-20882 GCA_005239525.1 Nicotiana knightiana | reverse complement strand
AGGAGGAGGAGGAGGAGGAGGAGGAGGAGGAGGAAAGCCTCGTGATTCAGACAGTGGAGAAGGGAGCTATTCTCAGGAATTGGACTGCTACACCATCAAGGGCCCGTCGAGTTCGTAGGTTGCCTTGAAATTAGCATCATTTACTTTGAACAATATTTTTTGGGCATTTTAAGACATTTTTCAGTGTTTTTTTTAATAATTTTTCTTTGAAATAATTGTTCGGATCATTAAATTGTGTTTGTTTGACGTTTTAGTATTTATCAATGGTTTGCTGTTTTAGTATTTATCATTATCCTTTATATTTTCTCTCTACATTATTATTATTACTTATCCTAATGAACCAATAACTGTGACATGTAATGAGACAACACAACATAAGGATAATGATTCAGAGGAAATAGAAGAAGAATATATAATACCTGAAGAGATTGTCAGAGAAGTAAAATTTTTTGAGAACAAGCCTAAGTCTAATTTGGAAAAAATCGAGATTGTCAATTTGGGAGATTCCGAAACAGTCAAGGAAACTCGTGTAAGCATTCACCTATCACCATCAGAGAAAGAAGAGTACAACCATTTCCTGAAAGAATATGAAGATATTTTCGCATGGTCTTATGATGATATGACTGGTTTGAGCACATCTATAGTGGATCATAAACTACCTACCAACCCTATGTGTCCACCTGTAAAGCAGAAGCTCAGAAAGTTCAATCCCGATATGAGTCTCAAAATTAAAGAAGAGGTCACCAAGCAGATCAAAGCTAAGGTTCTTGGAGTGGTTGAATATCCAACCTGGTTGGCTAACATTGTGCTAGTTCCCAAGAAGGATGGGAAAGTCAGAGTATGTGTCGACTATCAGGATTTAAACAGAGTGAGTCCCGAGGATGATTTCCCGTTTTCCAATATACACATATTGATCGACAACCGTGCCAAGAATGAACTCCAGTCTTTCGTGGACTGCTTCGCGGGATATCATCATATCTGGATGGATGAAGAAGATGCTGAGAAGACAACCTTTATTACTCCATGAGGAGTATACTGCTACAAAATGATTCCGTTTGGCCTGAAGAATGCTGGAGCCACTTATATGAGAGCCGTGACAACCATTTTCCACGACATGATACACAAGGAGATATAAGTGTACGTGGATGATGTCATCATCAAATCCAAGAAGGGTACAAATCACTTAGCAGACCTGAGGAAGTTTTTTGATCGACTTCGAAGGTATAATTTTAAACTGAACCCTGCAAAATGTGCTTTTGGGGTCCCTGCTAGAAAGTCGTTAAGATTCATCGTCAGCCGCGAGGAATTGAGTTGGATCCGTCAAAGGTCAAGGCTATCCAGGATTTGCCACCTCCAAGGAACAAGAAATATGTGATGAGCTTCTTAGGACTTCTCAACTACATCAGCCGTTTCATAGCGCAATCAACTGTGATCTGTGAACCAATTTTCTAAATGTTAAAGAAGGATGCCGCAAGAAGTTGGACTGAAGAATGTCAGGAAGCTTTTGACAAAATCAAGGAATATTTGTCCACACCACCAGTCCCGGTCCCGCTGGAACCTGGGAGACCTCTTCTACTCTATTGTCCGTACTAGATGGGGTTTTTGTTTGTGTCTTGGGACAGCACGATGAGATGGGAAGAAAAGAGCAGGTCATATACTATCTGAGTAAAAGGTTCACACCCTATGAAGCATTGTATTCTTTGCCGGAACGCACTTGCTGTGCTCTGACATGGACAGCTCAAAAGTTGAGACACTACTTATGTTCCTACACCACATATCTCATATCAATGATGGATCCTCTAAAATACATTTTCCAGAAACCATTGCCTACAGGGAAGTTGGCAAAATGACAGATACTATTGAGTGAATTTGACATCGTCTATGTAACTCAGAAGGCGGTCAAAGGACAGGCATTAGCGGATCATCTGGAAGAAAATCCTGTAGGAGGAGAGTACGAACCGCTGAAAACGTATTTTCTTGATGAAGAAGTATCATTTGTAGGGGAAAATATCACCGAAACCTACACCGGTTGGACAATGTTCTTTTATGGGGCTGCAAACTTCAAAGGAGTGGGTATTGGAGTTGTTTTGGTATCAGAGATAGGTCAACACTATCCGGTATCTGGAATATGAGGCTTGCATCTTGGGGCTCAATTTGGCCATTGACATGAACATTCAGGAATTGCTAGTAATTGGTGACTCAGACCTTCTGGTACATCTGTACTATGTGCAAGAGTTGATGAAGAGATTCACAAAGATAGAGTTCAAACATGTTCCGAGAATCTAGAATGAGTTCGCAGATGCATTGGCCACTCTATCTTCCATGATACAACACCCAGACAAGAATTTCATCGACCCTATTCCAGTAAGGATCCACAATCAGCCAGCTTATTGCGCTCATGTTGAAGAAGAAACGGATGGGAATCCGTGGTTCCATGACATCAAAGAATAGTTGGCAAAAGGAGAGAACCCGGAGCACACAAATCATACTAAAAAATGCACACTCCGAAGATTGTCCAATCATTTATTCCAAAGTGGAGGAATTCTTTATAGAAGGACTCCAGACCTAGGATTATTACAGTGTGTTGACGCCAAGGAAGCTTCCAAGCTGCTCGAAGAGATACATGATGAAACTTGCGGACCACACATGAATGGCTTTGTTTTAGCCAATAAGATATTAAGAGTATGATATTTTTTGATGACTATGGAAACAGATTGCATCAGGTATGTCCAAAAGTGTCATCAACGCCAAGTACATGCAGATATGATACAATTTCCACCAAACGAACTCAATGCAACAAGTGAACCTTGGCCTTTTTTCACTTGGGGAATGGATGTCATTGGTCCGATCAAACCCGCCGCTTCAAATGGGCACAAGTTCATTCTAGTGGCCATATACTACTACACAAAATGGGTTGAAACTGCATCTTACAAAGCCGTAACTAAGAAAGTCATCACAGATTTTGTCAGGGATCGTATTGTTTGCCGATTCGGGGTGCCAGAATCCATCATCACCGACAACGCCGCCAACCTCAATAGTGACTTAATGAAATCTATGTGTGAAACCCTCAAGATCAAACATAAGAATTCCACATCATACATGCCTCAAATGAGGGGAAATGTGGAGGCTGCCAACAAGAACATCAAGAAAATATTGAGAAAGATGGTAGACAATCACAAGCAATGGAAAAAGAAATTAACATTTGCCGTATTGGGATATCGTACCACAGTTCGCACATCCACTAGGGAAACCCCCTACTTGCTGGTCTATGGTATTGAAGCTGTCATTCCCGACGAAGTCGAAATTCCTTCTTTAAGAATTATACAAGAAGCTGGACTCAGTAATGCAGAATGGATATGAAGTCGCTATGAACAATTGGCTCTCATTTACGGGAAAAGAATGAATGCGGTATTCCATGATAAACTTTACCAGAATAGAATGTCCAGAGCTTTTAACAAAAGGGTCGGACCTAGATAGTTCACACCGGGGCAGCTGGTGCTTAAGCGGATCTTCCCGCATCAAGATGAAGCTAAAGGGAAATTCTCACCTAATTGGCAGGGACCTTACATAGTTCACTTATTACTAATAGGATGAGCGATCATACTTGCAAAAATGGACGAAGATATCTGGCCAAAACCTATCAATTCAGACGCAGTCAAGAGATACTACATTTAGATTGTTTACATTTCTTCATCTGATGCAACTGAACTACACTTGACTTGATTCCCAGTTAAGAGGGGATACGTAGGCAGCCCTGTGGGTTCGGTCACATCTCAATAAAATCTTCATTTTTACCATGGTCAGAAACTGGGGGTAGAAGTTTGAGGAGGACCCTCAAAATTTCGGGGAAAGTCCCGCCAACTTCATCATGTGCAGAATGGTCAAAGAATTGCTTATTAAACTAGTACATAATTTTGAGGAAGGCCCTCAAAATTCTAATGCAAGGAAGTCACAATGTCTCTGAAAGTTTCACAGTCATTGGTTCATCTAACTCACTTGATATTGCATACTACTATATTTTAATTAACGACATTCATCAAATGCACACATATTTTCTCGAAAACCTTATTTTAGAAACTGCCAGATGCTACCCAAGGTAACTCGAACAGGATCTCGAGACAAGGCAAAAACATACCAAGCAAGCAAAGGCACGAACCAACCTTCCCCACAAAACTCACGATTTTTCTTTGGATGCAGGAACAAGAAATATTCGCAAATACGCACACACATCAAAAAATCATTATCTTCATAACAACGAAGTTTCCAAACACAAACGCGTCTCCAGCTAAGAAATACTCACTGTCTCATTTTCTTTGCATGAGGCTAAGCATTGCCTCCCCAATTGCATAAGGCTAAGCATTGCCTTTATTTGCATGACAATAAGCACTGTATCCTTTTCTTTGCATGAGGCTAAGCATTGCTTCCCTAATTTCATAAGGCTAAGTATTGCCTTCCCTTGCATAATACTAAGCAATGTCTTATCTTCTTGCATGAGGCTAAGCATTGCCTTCCTAATTTCATAAGGCTAAGCATTTCTTTTCCTTGCATAATACTAAGCACTGTCTCCTCTTCTTGCATGAGGCTAAGCATTGTCTCCCTAATTTCATAAGGTTAGCATTGCCTTTATTTGCATGAGACTAAGCACTGTCTCCTCTTCTTGCATGAGGCTAAGCATTGCCTCCCTAATTGCATAAGGCTAAGCATTGCCTTTCTTTGTATGAGACTAAGCACTGTCTCATCTTCTTGGATAAGGCTAAACATTGCCTCCCTGATTGCATAAGGCTAAGCATTGCCTTTCTTTGCATGAGACTAAGCACTGTCTCCTCTTCTTGCATGAGGCTAAGCATTGCCTCCCTGATTGCATAAGGCTAAGCATTGCCTTCCTTTGCATGAGACTAAGCACTGTCTCCTCTTCTTGCATGAGGCTAAGCATTGCCTCCCTGATTGCATAAGGCTAAGCATTGCCTTCCTTTGCATGAGACTAAGCACTGTCTCCTCTTCTTGCATGAGGCTAAGCATTGCCTCCCTGATTGCATAAGGATAAGCTCGGCCTTTCCGTGCATCGAGACTAAGCATCATCTCCTCTTCTTGCATCAGGCTAAGTACTGCCTCTTCATTTGTCTAAGGATAAGCATCGCCTTATCCTTGCATAATACCAAATGCTACCTCCATTATGCTATTTGAAACCTAGCACTATTTTCTATTTTCATGGGGCTAAGCACTGCCCCAATCTTACACAAGGCTAAGCTCTGTCTTGTTTTTCTTCGCATATGACCAAGCATCATATCTTTGCATCTCATGGGCTGAAACGTCGCCATTTTTTCCAAAAGCGTCATAATCCGAAGGCATCATCCTCATAGCCAGAAGACACCATTCCATGGCATGAGGATATCTCAATATTACACATTATTATTCAAAGGTGTCATGGTTCAGAGGCACCATTTTCATGGTTCGAGAACACCATTTCATGGCCTGCAAATCCTTATCACGCGATTCGTGGCCCAGGACGTCATGGTCTAAGGACATCATCCTCATCGTCCAAAGACAACTTTCATGGTCCAAAGGGAATTTGCACATGTTTAAATTTTCGCAATAATCTCATATATACTCGCATACATTATGTTTAAGTCTTGCAGGTAATCCAAGAGGTAACCGTTCTCTTAACAGGAGCAATCATCGCTCTGGTTTCCGTTCAATATTCACATCCCACAATCATTTCAAACACAACCAACCACCACCAGTTACCCTTTCTCCCTTGACAACCATTCAAGTGCTCATTTTGAAACACATCCATAACCTTTCAGATTCACACACATGATTTTGTGCAGATTCATCTGATACCGTCCTACCCAAAAAAACCCTTTCCGAAGCATACGACTGTTCCTACAACAACTACATCGATTAGGTTCACCGTTGGATCCAGAACTACACACAACCTGATTCCCATAACACCAGAGATATAGAGGTAACTCAGGAACCAGGGTCCGGCCTCCATTTTTTAAATCACCATATTTGGTAAAAATCGGTCATCATTTCTTTACCCGACAACTCTTTCATCATTCCCGGGTAAAGAGGGGCAGCTATTGATACCCAATTTTTCTCTCATATTTTAGAATATATATATATATATATATATATATATATATTAAAAATAGCATATTTGCGTCATTATTTAGTTTACAAACCTATACAAGCATTTTCTATAATTTTTAAAACTCTAAATTAATTTAGTTTTACATTTTATTATATAAATATCAAATAATTTTACTTCAAATTATTTTTGTGATGACTTAATCATCCAAATTTCTTATTTTACACCCACATGTATGTTTTATAATATTTTACTTCATTTTCTTTAATTACATTTGCATTTTTATGCTAATTACATATTTTTGCAATAATATCCTGCACTTTGCAATTAACTGCATTTATTATTTTATTTAGAGTTAAAATAACTTTTCACATGTTTACACCCTTCAACTATTATTTTAAAGTACTTATTTTCTTAAACAATATTTTAATACCTATTTAGCTATTTTATTAATTAATTTTTCTTAATTTGTTTATTTTTAAAAGCTGGACAAGTTTTAAGCTAATTTTCGGACCAAAATGGCCCAACATCTAAGCCCACATCATTTCCCCTCTCAGCAGGCCAAACCAACGACCCTTTACTAAAACCCGGTCGCAACCCGTTTCTATGACCCGCACCACTCTTTCTTTAATCTTGGCCATTGATCTCAGAGATCAACGACCCATAAACCATCCGCCCTTTTTAATTTACATCCGCCCCAAACACTAATCCTCACTTCCACTCAACAGTCTCCCTCGAATCCTCTCTTCTCCCTCCTCACTAGAGAAACCCTAGTCGTCTTCCCTTTTATTCCCTCTCCTAATGCTGCTAACCATGGGATTTCACCATTATCTGCTTACCATATTTGGGTTCCTTTGGTACTAGTCACACATTGACGGTATTACTTAGGTATTTGCCTAATTTTGGCAAATACCGTCTCTATATCGGACAAGAATCAATCACAATCTTGGAGATTTGGACAATATTTTGTCCATATACATGGAGGAGGCCTTATTCTTCATACTATTTGGCCAATTTTTGAGCATCGAACCCTAACTAGGGTTTGTCGTTTGATTTCTTTCCTTTTCGGTTACTCTACTGATTGCTTGTGAGATTTTACTCTTTCTTGTTTTGATTTTCTTAATTTCTTTCCTCGTTTAATCGACTGATTCAGTACTATATAAATCCCTCCCCCATTCCCTTTTTGGACAGACATTAATTGTTAAGTTTCACTAAAACTAGGGGCTTTCACTCTGTTATTCTCTGATTCTCTATACTTTGGCTCTTGGCCAACTGAAAGGCAAGGCCACCGAAATTCTATTTTTAACTTTCCTTGGTGCGAGCACTGCCCTGGGTTCCTTTAAAGCCCTTGGGAACTTTGACACATTAAGTTCATGGGTTATACTGCTCTTCATTGACATTCAGAGTATTGTGTAGTCTGTTCTTTCTTGTTTGTCTATTATCAATCAATAACTGGTGAATCCTTTAGCCTTTGTAATGTTCATTCTCCAGTTCCATGACCTGCATATTCATGCTTCTAAAATTCCATAACCTAATGCGTTTCTAGACTATCTCTATATGCAACCTCGCTAGTATCAAATCTGTTTGTGATATGAACCTCTTAGCATTTGATTATACCTAAACTACTAGCTCTGATATATGTTTGTGCTTAATTTGAACAGTTTAGACTCTTTTAAGTTCGTTTAGCCTAATGTGTCGGTACTTTGAATGTTTACATTGGCTATATGGTATCAGTTTGTTTCCTGCTTTGTCCTCGGTCTCCATAGTGATTGAATTGTATCTATAATGTGCCCTAATATATGTTTAGACCCTCACTCTAGCTATGACTTGCTTCTATGATTATTTTCATCACTCAGTATGTCTTTAACTTGTCCAATTCTATACTCCCTAGCAATTAGTTGGGACCCTTTAGATTAGCTTCTTAACTTGAGTTTCCCTCATAACATTTGACTATGTTTTGCCTTATTGATGTGAGTTGTACTGTTTAATTTCTGGTGTTCATCATAATTTGACCCTTAGGCTTTGAATCTATTAAGTTAGTTCTCTATCTCATTTAGGCATAGTGCACCTTTGCATATTAATTTGTAATCCCATAAGGCATAATCCCCCTTTTTCCTACAAAATGTTCTCTGCCCCAATATGCTAAGTGTGAACTTGTGATATCAACCTGTCTTTTGAATTTTGCTTATCCTCTGTGCTGGCATGTTTATTGTGTAATTACCTTTGCAATGTCTATTTCCAAAATGCAAATGCACCTCTTAAAACTCTATTATTTGACCACTATTCTCTCACTCTCATTGGTTACATATACTATTCTGAACCTATTAGTCTTGGCCGGTTGGAAGCCAAGGATACTAAGGCTTTCTCTATTGATCTCCCTAGTGTGAGCACTGCTCAGGGTCCATTTGAGACCCTTGTGAACTCTGACACAGTAGGGCTTGAGGTTCTTTGGCCGCTTTCTTTACTACTAAGATCTGAGTTCTCTCTAACACTCAGTTCTGTCCCTCTTTCTGTCTATTGAATGTGCAAATGGATTTGTTTAAGTGATTAGTTCCTCGATCATATTGTCAAACTATGGCCGTCGTTTGGTTCGATTTCTCCTATGGTTTATGGGCTATGTTGGTGGATATAGTCCTTGTGAGATCTGTGCGTGCTAATTGGTGGAGAAAGAATCTAGTCGAAGGCCTGTCGAATGCTGGGTATCTCTTTGGGCCTATCTTGGGGCCTACTGTTATTATTTGTACCACTTTTGTAATTTCATTATTGGGTCTGTAATAATTATATAATAACAATTAGGGTGTTAGTGAAATTGGGAAATGGGTATATCCTAATACTTGCATAAAAGGGTAGAAAGAATGTCTATAGGATTTGTGTGATCTACTTGCTATTCGACCTGCTATATGTGTCATTTAAGTCTCTTTGTTCACTATTAGAGATCATGTTGTTAGGGAAATCACACACTCACTGGTATACTATCAAAGAACAAGTACTCTATTTATTCTCATGTCTACTGCTATGTGTCGCTAGACAACATGGCTATAATTGCTAATAACTGCTCTTTAATCTGCACCATGTTCATTAGATACCATGCCTATAGGATTTTAACTATTTAATTCGCTATCGCATCATATTGTCCATCTAGAAAGCATGCCTATAGGAGCTAAAGGTATAAAAATCAGTTTCAGCCGTTAATCTTTAGAAATCATGCCTATAGGACATCACCACTCGCTCTAAAGTATTAATACTGGACTCTTCAAATGCTTTTTTATTGCTTATCCACGCGATCATTAGGAAGCATAAATAATTTTGAGCATTTCCAATAAGTTTTAATGTCCCTTATTTTCCCAAACCACTTAGAGATCATGCCTATAGATTTATTAACTTACAATCTGTAATAAGCAACTTAGCAGCATCAGGTCTTCACAAACTGGTTATTTAGAAATCAAAGGTCTAGAAATGGCCTGCACATCTGAATCAGATCATCTAGAGACCATGTCTATAGGGCTTAATGACTTTAATCTCCCTCAATTCTGAAACTGCCTGATGCCTAATGGAGGAATCTGTCTGTGTGCATTTGTTTAATTGCGGAGGCTAACTTGAGCCTTTAACTGTATTTAATTGCAGTCCTATCTGTTTTGAACTGTCTCCTAGTTTTTAACATTTTGAGCAGCCTAAGTCAAATCTAGAACCACCAAAAGTAGAGTTCCAAATGCCTCATGGACCATAGGTATGGGACGGGCAATGCACACATAAGGCACGATTTAGAATCAACTAGTGCGCTTTAGGTAACAACTTAAAGATAGTAATCGGGTAACAAGAGATGATAGTCTGTGCCCGCTCAATAATACAAGTAACACCCCATCTTGAGGGAGTTACGAAGTATTATTTATGTTGCACGAGGTGATCCTTTAGGCTAAAAACTTAGGATCCTCCATCTTATTCCTATTTATCTTTGAATCAAGTATTTGTATTTATTCAAAATTTTTTGATAATAAAATTTTCCAAACTTCTTGCTTTTCTTTGTATTTATTTATCTGACTAACTCATATAATTCAAGTTCGGTCGGGACCAACAGTTGTGGACCTCGAAGAGTGCCTAACACCCTCTCTTCGAGGTAATTTCGAGCCCTTACCCGATATTTGGTGATGCAAACTAGTCAAACCTGAGTCATATGCAAAAATAGGTGCCCTAACGCACCTTAAATTGTTAGGTGGCGACTCTTCTCTTTTAATACTTCCTTAAAGGAGTTGTCACATGTCGAACCCGATTGCGAGAGAAAAGGGGGCTCGACAGTCACAATTTACTTAAAGGCCACAATTTTCTTCTTTTCTTAAATTTGTCTATCCAAGTGATTTTTCTCAAAAGAAATTAGATCACCTCTAAATTTATTATAGGAAATTTTTTCAAGATCGTGACATTCCAAAGCGATGAATTTTGGCTGCCAAATGGTAGGTAAACTCCTGAGAATTTTTCTAGCCTGTTCACCACTTTTGATAGGTCTACCAAAGGACTTCATATCTCCAAGAATTTTGATGAACTTGGAGAACATCTCTGCCACTGATTCTCCATCCTTCATTTGAAATAGCTCGTAGTCCCGAACCAAAAGATTGATACTTGTTTCTTTCACTTTGTTGGTTCTTTCGTACGTGACCTTCAGTTTGTCCCACATTTCTTTGGATGTTTCACAACGTGATATCTTTTCATACTCTTCTCCACTGATAGCATTGTACAGTAGATTTTTTGCTTTGGCATTTACAGTTATGACATCAGCTTGTTCATTTGTGCAGTCATCTAAGTCAAGAGGATAAGTTGATACGATGACTTGACCATTTGCATCCTTCTTGGTGGGATCTGAAGATTTCCCTTTTTGATCACATGCCAAACTTTAATGTCATATGACATCGCGTATGTTTCCATACGCACTTTCCAATGAGAAAAGTGTTGTCCGTTGAAATAAGGAGGTCGAACCTGAGAGGTTCCTTCTTGAAATAGTGCACCAACAACAGTGTTAGATCCCATGATCTTTTTCTCACCAGCTGTTAAGCGAGATTGTGAGCCTTGCTCTAATACCAATTGAAGGTACAAGAAGGGGAGGGAGGGGGTGAATTGCAGGTTGCATCAATATAACGTGTAGTAAATTATGAATTTTTTTTATATATACACATTAACGTGGGGGGGGGGGG
>ML420825.1:13710-30836 GCA_005239525.1 Nicotiana knightiana | reverse complement strand
CTAGGTATACACTAAAGTTCGACGGTTCAAAGATATCAAATCTACCGATTGACCGAGTATATCGGACATATGTTCACTACGGAATGTTCAAAGGGAAACCTACTTATCCAAATGCAATTAATCCTTACTTGCAAATCACTCAACGTCCATCTATGATCATTCTTGTTACAGCCATTCCCATTCATGTGGGGGATTGTTGGACTTTAAGCATTGGGCTTAAAGACTTTAAGCATTGGGCTTAAAAGTCTAGGAGTGTGAATTGGGAAAATGGTGGGAAATTAAATGGAGGGAAATGAAAATTTGAATCAAGTGAGCTTTGTCATGAAATTTTTACCACATTAGTGAAAGACAACTACACTTGTGTGTATAAATATAGAATCACTTCTTAGAGCTCCTAAAAGGAGTTGAAGAGAATGAACCCTCACGCCATCGTCGTTGCTCGGCTCGGCTTCGGCTTTGGATTTGGATTTTGGATTTTGATTTGTCAAATGATCGATCGATAAGATTATTTTTGGACAAAAGTTATTTAATTAATTATTTAAGAATTAATTAAGTGCCAGTCAGTTCATTAACGGAATTAACTGGAATGTATAATCCAAAACGCTGAACGCTGCCTTTCCCTTCTGAACAGACATCACACTGCCTATAAATTCCGAGGCATGGCTTCCTTTTCACTAACTGAAAAACCCAAAATTTCCTTCTGAAGAATAATGCATTCTACTTCGCAGCCTCTCTCTCAAATTTGTAAGTGTGATTTTACTCTGTTCTTTGAGTTCGTTGATATCTTGCAGTTTGTATTGCCACTATTGCAGGAAGGTTTATTCCATTTCATCATAAGAGGATTTAATACATTACCTTGGCAACTTGTGAGGGGGTTAAAA
Source organism: Nicotiana knightiana (assembly GCA_005239525.1). Lineage (NCBI taxonomy): Eukaryota > Viridiplantae > Streptophyta > Magnoliopsida > Solanales > Solanaceae > Nicotiana > Nicotiana knightiana. The sequence continues at coordinate 29,955 of ML420825.1, read as the reverse complement.
TNTTCGTAAGTGTGATCTTGCTCCGTTCTTTGAGTTTGTTGGTATCCTGCAGTTGGTATTGCCACTGTTGCAGGAAGGTTATTCCGTTTCATCCTGGGAGGATTTAATCCATTACCTTGGCAACTTGTGAGGGGGTTAAAATTCCTTAAGGACGCACAAGGAAATTGTGGATTCGGAATGTTTCTTATCGTTTACAGATTTTCTGTTTCTTCTAAAAGTTTTCTAATTTCTGTTTAACACAGAAACAACAACAAGCTTAAGGAATTTTAATTAACGTTTCTGTGTTAAAATTTATATTGAACTGTTATCTATATTTTGTATACTGGTTTGGATACTAAAGCCTTTGTGCTTTCTACTACNGTTTGAAGATATCAAAACTTCACTGATTTAACAAAGTTCTGTTTGTTTCCAACTTAACAGAAACATGACGAATGAAAACCAAACTAATGGAAATGCTGCTGGAACGGGTGCTTCATCGAGTGTTGCTGCTTCGTCAAGACCAGCACATACAATAGCACAGGCAGAAAAACCCGACAAATTTTCTGGTACAGACTTCAAGCGTTGGCAGATGAAGATGTTTTTCTATCTAACTACGCTAAGCCTGCAACGATACATCAAGGAGGATGTTCCAGTCATTGGAGAAGATACTCCTGAGGCTGAACGATTTGTGGTTATTGAAGCATGGAAACACTCTGATTTCTTATGCAGAAATTACATTTTAAGTTGCTTGGAGGATGGCTTGTATAATGTCTATAGTGTCATGGAAACTTCAAAAGAGTTATGGAACGCTCTTGAGAAAAAGTACAAGACCGAGGATGCTGGACTTAAGAAGTTCGTTGCTGCAAAATTTTTGGATTTTAAGATGATTGACACTAGGTCGGTCATCACTCAAGTACAAGAATTACAAGTCATATTGCATGACCTCCTTGCTGAAGGTATGACCCGAGTCAATAATTTTATTAATAGTGTTATTAATAATAAATTTTTTATTGAAGGTATGGTCATAAATGAGGCGTTTCAAGTTGCTACCTTCATTGAAAAGTTACCTCATTTATGGAAGGACTTTAAGAACTACTTGAATCACAAGCGCAAAGAGATGACACTTGAGGATCTAATTGTTCGTCTAAGGATAGAAGAAGACAACAAAAATGCTGAAAAGAAGTCACGTGGCTACTCGGCAATAATGGGAGCTAACATTGTTGAGGAAGCACCGGGAAATAAAAAGAAGAGAAAGCAGGCATCTGGACCAAAGAATTACCCGAACAAGAAAAAGTTCAAAGGTAGTTGTCACAACTGTGGAAAGCCCGGGCATAAGGCCATAGATTGCCGTGCTCCAAAAAAAGAGTCACAAAAGAAGAAGAATCAAGCAAATGTGGTAGAAGTGGAGGACTTGTGTGCCATGTTGTCTGAATGCAACTTGGTAGGAAATCCGAGAGAGTGGTGGATTGATTCTGGAGCCACCCGCCATATTTGTGCAAACAAGGAACTATTTTCTTCTTATGCTCCCGCAGGACCCGACCAAACTCTTTTCATGGGAAATTCATGTACGGCCAAAATTGAGGGAGTTGGANATTTAGTATCTACAGCACTTCTTGTCAAAAATGGATTTAAGTGTGTATTTGTTTCCAATAGTGTTGTTTTAAGTAAGAATGATATGTATGTAGGCAAAAGTTACCTGAATGAGGGCCTTTTTAAGCTAAATGTAATAGATATTTCTTTCAATAAAGTTGAAACTTCTTCTTACTTAGTTGAGTCAAACACTTTATGGCATGCACGCTTAGGCCACGTCAACTTCAAAACATTACGGAAAATGATTAATTTGGAAGTATTGCCAAAATTTGATTGCATTAACTCAAAATGTCAAATCTGTGTGGAATCAAAGTATGCTAAGCATCCATATAAGTCTGTCGAAAGGAATTCAAGTCCTTTAGATTTAATTCACACAGATATTTATGACATGAAGTCTACACCATCTCGCAATGGGAAAAAGTACTTCATCACTTTTATTGACGATAGTACGAGATATTGCTATGTTTACTTACTTAGTAGTAAAGATGAAGCAATTGATGCATTCAAGCAATACAAGAATGAAGTTGAAACACAACTTAACAAAAAGATCAAAATGATAAGAAGTGATAGGGGTGGAGAATATGAATCTCCTTTTGAACAAATATGTTTGGAAAATGGCATTATTCACCAAACAACTGCATCATACTCTCCTCAATCTAACAGAATTGCAGAAAGAAAGAATCGAACATTAAAGGAGATGATGAATGACTTGTTGATAAGTTCTGATTTACCACAGAACTTATGGGGGGAAGCTATACTTACAGCAAACCAAATAATCAACTGTGTACCCCACAATAAAACACAANCGGAATTGCGGAAAGAAAGAATCGAACATTAAAGGAGATGATGAATGCCTTGTTAATAAGTTCTGGTTTACCACAGAACTTGTGGGGGGAAGCTATACTTACAGCAAATCGAATAATCAACCGTGTACCCCACAGTAAAACAAAGTCCATCCCGTACGAAAAATGGAAAGAAAGGAAACCCAGCTTGAAATACTTCAAAGTGTGGGGGTGTTTAGCTAAAGTACAAGTTCCTAAGCCTAAAAGGGTGAAGATAGGTTCAAAAACGGTTGATTGTGTATTTATTGGATATGTAACCAATAGCAAGGCATATCGGTTTCTGGTTCATAAATCAGAAAATCCTGAGATCCACGTTAATACGGTAATAAAATCAGATAATGCTGAATTCTTTGAAACTATTTATCCGTATAAAAAGGAAAGTGAATATTCCTACCAAAATTCAAAACGACATCGGGAGANATGAAGCAATTGATGCATTCAAGCAATACAAGAATGAAGTTGAAACACAACTTAACAAAAAGATCAAAATGATAAGAAGTGATAGGGGTGGAGAATATGAATCTCCTTTTGAACAAATATGTTTGGAAAATGGCATTATTCACCAAACAACTGCCCCGTACTCTCCTCAATCTAACGGAATTGCGGAAAGAAAGAATCGAACATTAAAGGAGATGATGAATGCCTTGTTAATAAGTTCTGGTTTACCACAGAACTTGTGGGGGGAAGCTATACTTACAGCAAATCGAATAATCAACCGTGTACCCCACAGTAAAACAAAGTCCATCCCGTACGAAAAATGGAAAGAAAGGAAACCCAGCTTGAAATACTTCAAAGTGTGGGGGTGTTTAGCTAAAGTACAAGTTCCTAAGCCTAAAAGGGTGAAGATAGGTTCAAAAACGGTTGATTGTGTATTTATTGGATATGTAACCAATAGCAAGGCATATCGGTTTCTGGTTCATAAATCAGAAAATCCTGAGATCCATGTTAATACGATAATAGAATCAGACAATGCTGAATTCTTTGAAACTATATATCCGTATAAAAAGGAAAGTGAATCGTCCTACCAAAAGTCAAAACGACCTCGGGAGGTAACAACAGATGGTATGCCTAATGAGGAAAATCCGAGAAGAAGTAAACGTCAAAGGACATCTACTTCATTCGGTCCAGATTTTCTGACTTTTCTGCTAGAAAATGAGCCTCGAACCTTCAAGGAAGCAATGTCTTCCTCAGAAGCACAATATTGGAAAGAGGCTGTCAATAGTGAAATAGAATCCATATTGAGCAACCACACTTGGGAGCTGGTTGATCTTCCTCCAGGTAACAAAACTTTGGGTTCTAAATGGATTTTCAAGAAGAAAATAAAAAACGATGGCACTATTGAAAAATACAAGGCAAGACTTGTTGTCAAAGGATTTAGACAGAGAGAAGGTCTTGACTATTTTGACACATACTCGCCGGTAACGAGAATTACATCCATTCGGATGCTAATAGCGTTAGCTGCCTTGTATAGTCTTCAAATCCATCAAATGGATGTAAAAACGGCCTTCTTAAATGGTGATTTGGAAGAAGAAATTTACATGAACCAACCTGAAGGGTTTGTGGTTCCGGGAAAAGAAAAGAAGGTGTGCCGACTTGTTAAGTCCCTTTATGGACTAAAATAAGCACCCAAGAAATGGCACGCAAAATTTGACCAAACAATGTTGTCAAATGGCTTTAAGATTAATGAATGTGATAAATGTGTTTACATTAAGAACGTTCCAAATCATATCGTCATTATTTGCTTATATGTTGATGATATGCTAATAATGAGCAAAGACATTGCCGACATTCAAGCTACTAAGCAAATGCTTGCTAGTAAGTTTGATATGAAAGACTTAGGAGTGGCCGATGTAATTCTAGGAATTAAAATCCAGAGGACTCCTCAGGGTCTGGCTTTGTCCCAATCACATTACGTGAAAATGGTACTTGAAAAATTCAAATACTTGGAATTTAGAAGTGCAAAAACTCCAATTGACTTAAACCATTATCTTGTAAAGAATAAAGGTGAAAGCACGTCTCAATTGGATTATGCTCGTGTGTTGGGAAGCTTAATGTATATCATGAACTGTACACGTCCTGATATCCTGATATAGCTTGTGCAATAAGTAAACTTAGTCGATTCAAAAGTAATCCCAACAAACATCAATGGTTGGCAATGAAACTAGTTCTGGGATATTTGGAATATACCCAAGACTACGCCTTGCACTACAAGAAGCTGAATGGCTTCGAAATTTCTTAAAGTGATGCAAATTGGATAACCGGCTCAACAGAAACAAAGTCCACAAGTGGATATGTCTTTACTGTTGGCAGTGGAGCAGTATCTTGGAAGTCTTCCAAGCAGACGTGCATCGCTCGCTCTACAATGGAATCAGAGTTTATAGCTTTGGATAAGGCCGGTGAAGAAGCTGAATGGCTTCGAAACTTCTTAGAAGACATTCCATTCTGGCCAAAACCTTTGGCTCCTATATGCATACATTGCGATAGTGAGGCTGCAATAGGAAGGGCAGGGAGCGTTATGTATAACGGAAAGTCTCGTCATATACGGCGAAGACATAACACCGTTAGACAACTACTTTCTAGTGGAATTATCACTATTGATTATGTAAGATCAAAGGATAATGTGGCGGATCCGCTTACAAAAGGCTTAACTAGAGAGGGAGTTGAGAAATCATCTAAGGGAATGTGACTATGGCCGAGGACAAGTCATCATGGCGGTAACTCTACCTAGGACTTTGGATATTTCGAGATCTAGGTTCAAGAAGCTCAAACAAAGTTATGATTGACCGGTTCAACATTGTCAAAGAAATTTTTTTTTTTTGTCCCTTCTAGTGATGAAGACAATGTATAGTAACAAGGATAGAACTTTACACGTTCTTTAATGATTACCTAAGTTTGAAGTGGTGTTAATCTAAAAGATTACACGTTTAGGAATCACCTATGTAAGTGTGAAGTGAAGCCGCTTCAATGAGAATTCTGTAAGGCCAATTCTCTACGCACTTATAAAACCAGGTGGTGTTCATGGCTGAAACGAACACAACAATGAGAACCAAAAGACGGTTAAGGGTTGGTTGTGTGACATATGGTTGTCTAGGTATACACTAAAGTTCGACGGTTCAATGATATCAAATCTACCGATTGATCGAGTATATCCGACATATGTTCACTACGGAAAGTTCAAAGGAAAACTTACTTATCCAGATGCAATTAATCCTTACTTGCAAATCACACAGCGTCCATCTATGATCATTCTTGTTACAGCCATTCCCATTCATGTGGGGGATTGTTGGACTTTAAGCATTGGGCNTACACTTGTGTGTATAAATATAGAATCACTTCTTAGAGCTCTTAAAAGGAGTTGAAGAGAATGAACCCTCGCGCCGTCGTCGTCGCTCGGCTTGACTTCGGCTTTGGCTTTGGATTTGGATTTGGATTTGGATTTGTCAAATGATCGATCGATAAGATTACTTTTGACAAAAGTTATTTAATTAATTATTTAAGAATTAATTAAGTGCCAGTCGGTTCATTAACAGAATTAACTTGAATGTATAATCCAAAACGCTGAACGCTGCCTTTCCCTTCTGAACAGGCGCCTCTTCCTGAACAGACATCACACTGCCTATAAATTTCGAGGCATGGCTTCCTTTTCACTAACTGAAAAATCCAGAATTTCCTTTTGAAACCTAATGCATTCTACTTCGCAGTCTCTCTCTCAAATTCGTAAGTGTGATTTTTCTCCGTTCTTTGAGTTCGTTGGTATCATGCCGTTTGTATTGCCACTGTTGCAGGAAGTTTTATTTCGTTTCATCCTGGTAGGATTTAATCCATTACCTTGGCAACTTGTGAGGGGGTTAAAATTCCTTAAGGACGCACAAGGAAATTGTGGACTCGGAATATTTCTTATCGTTTACAGATTTCCTGTTTCTTCTAACATTTTTCTAATTTCTGTTTTAACACAGAAACGACAACAAGTTTAACTTATTACAACTCCTTTTATGTTTAGGAGAATCTCTTATTTCGAGCATTTTCTATTGGGATTTTTATATACCTATACACTATTGGAAACTTTATTAACCTCCCTACGCAAGTTTCACTTTAATTACCTCCTATGTACAAAATTACCAATTATGTATATTTTTAGGATTTAAGGATAATTAATCAATTCCTACAATCACTGTAACGTACAAATCCCACTGTCCCCCACATTTCTCTCTCCATACCCCCAGTCTCTCCCACCATTAATGTTTGTTTTCACTCTTTTTCCAAAAATTCATCTACAGTATTAGTCTCTTCTTCAAAATACCTCTCTATTTTTTCATATTCCAGCCATAAATACCAAAATTGTAGTTGCTTAAGTTTTGCTTAGTTTTCAATGAAGAAGAAAACATTCTCGAAGATTAGCCCTAAAAAAGCTAAAGTAGATGATATTCCTACTTTTGATTTGGGTGTTTTCTCACAGGATTCACCTAAAAAAGTTTCAAAATGGGCACATGCAAAAGAAGAGACCAAGCTCAGGCTTTCCCCTCGTGAATCTAGCCGCAGAAGCACGATATGGATGCTGGTGAAGCCTCGATGTCTGTTAAATCTGTAAAATGAAAGGGTAAAGAAATTGCTTCAGATGATGATTTTGTCGAAGAAGAAGTTATCACGAAGGTTGCAAAAAAAAAAAGTTTCTCCTAATGTTAAACCTTCAAAAAAGAAGAAGGTGTAAAAATCAGCTTAAACTGTACCCCAACAGTCATTGGAGAAGGTACACTTTCAGTAGTTTCAATTTTTTTTGTTTTTTGTAAAGCTAAAAAACTTGTTCTTCTTCTCGTGAACATTCAGAATTTTTGTGTTTTTGTATTTGTATATATTTTGTCTACATTGTGTAGATGTGTTGTAGGTTAACAAATTTTCTTCATGTCACTGTACATTATTGTCTTCTTGTAGCTATTTTGTAGTATAAATGTAGTTATATTGTTATCTGATTTTGAAACAAGTTTATTAACTTGTTGTTTCTTTTGTTGCAGAATCAAAAGTTTTTGCACCAAATGATTTTGATTATGACATCACCAGGTTCCAGACATTATGCGACCCTATTATTCCTGGCAAATCAAGGATTTACTTTTTGAAAAAGGGTTGAATCTATTCAAGAAGACATGTTTATGGTATTTTCTTTCTTTGCCAAAAATATGTATCCAAAATCAAGCAATTCACCTTCTTATGAAGTATGAATTGAATGCATTTGGTTCCGACTTTTTTATAGCAGAGATAAAGGGTGAGAGGTTGAATTTTGGGTTGAGAGAGTTTGCCATGATTAGTGACCTTAGATGTTTTATAGAAGTGACGGACTTTGGTTACACAACTACGTATGACAGTAAAATAATGAGGAGCTATCTCCCGAACAAGGAAAAAGTTGAGAGCTCATACTTGAAACAAATTGTAACCAGCCGTAGTTGGGTGAACGATGAGGATGCAATCAAGATGTATATTCTCTATCTCATCGAATTCTTCATATGTCCTTCAGACAAAGAGAATTTAGATTTGATAGACCATTTCAGGTTCTACTTGGTGGACTCGGGGCAGTATGCAAACTACGCATGGGGTATCCGATCTTATACACATTTGCTTGATTCTGTTAGGCACAAACTCAACCCTTCTGTGCATTTTTATCTCATTCGAGGTTTTGCACTAGCTATGCAAATATGGTTGTATGAGTATTTTTCTACGGTCAACACGGATATAGCTACAAGATTTGCTAATACGATCCCTCGCGTACTTAACTGGACAACTAGTATGGACAAGATATGGTTATCTGCATTGGAAGATAGGATGATCAAACAATCATGGATCAAGGTAAATGTTTTTCATTTCTACACACATAATTTAATACAAATTATCTACCGAATTAATACATATTATGAGTAGCTCTCTCACATTTTTTTCCACTCAGTTCACAAACATAATTGAAGCATCAGAAGAGATTTCAAGAATGAATTTGTCAGATAAAGTTGAATACATCCTTGTAGAAGATGAAACATAGTCAGAGCATCCGACAGATTCTCCATCTCCATCTGGTCATAAGCAGACAATTGGAAAAGATGACAAGAAAGAAATTCTGAAACAAATTAAAAAATTAAAGAAAGATGTTGATAAGGTAACATCTATACATAATCCTAGATGTCTTCTTGATAACTAGGGATTTTAACCTACTATTTACTCTCTTTTGCTTAGGTTTTGGGTCAAAAATGCGTTAAGATATTCCCGAAAACTAACTCAAGGTGCTTATTTGCAGGTTTTGGATAAAATGAGGCAAAGAAGCCAAAATGAACTCATAAAGGAGCCAGACTTGCACTATCCTAAAAATTACTGAAGCGCTGTCAACGCTATTTTTATGCTACAGCGTAAATTCTTCCGCTGAGCCAAATTACTAGAGGGCTGCCGCGGAAGTGAGGTTTAGAGAGATGAAATTGGCTAATTATTGACCGTTGACCGCGTTACTATAGCGCGGCCCCGAAACCATTGACACGGCCGCGAGCATAATTCCGCTAAGAGCGGTAGTTAAGAATCAGAGACCTAGCAACCTGGGGTAAAGCAAAGAATGCGGTCTCGTTATTATTACGCAGCCGCGAAGCCGCCTGACGCTGAGGCGGTAAGAAATCTGCTGGGAGAGAAATCAAAGTTCAGAGAGTTTTCATCAAAGCTAAAATGAAGAACATGGTCTGCGAACATTTTACGTGGTCGCGAATAATGATCACGCAGGCGCGGTAGATGTTACGCTGTCCGTGAAACCCTGCCCAGTCCAAGTCCAAATCTGAAGTAACGCGGTCCGTGCTCATTATTGCGCGACTGCGAAAGTCTATTCGCTGAGGCGCCCGTTATTTCGCTGATAACGGAACCTCCGTAGTGGTATTTTTGTCCAGTAATTTTTTCTGTGTATAAATAGATCTTTTTCATATTTTTAGGTCAAGTATTGTATTGGGGAGCCCGTGAATAGCCGTACTTTACCACTTTGAGTAATTTTAGAGTAACTTTAGCTTATAACTTTAGATTTTATTCTTCTAATAACATTTATGGCTTATATCTCATCTTCATATTTGATTTCTACCTCAATTATGAGTATCTAGACCCATTAGCTAGGGTTGTAATCCAACCCTAGTGTGGGTATTTAATGGTTCTTCAATTTTAGGGCTTATTTGTTTATGGGTTAGTGATATTTAGCTTGTTTCATGCTTTATCTGTTGAATTGGTGGTTGCAAACACTGATTCGTGCCTTTTTGAATAGAGCTCTTCTTGAGAAAGAGGGCCCAAGTCTAGGTAAAATAGGCTAACAAGGAATTGGGGTGAATTCAAGAGATTGATAGCCCCAATTAAAGGGTTAAACCTAGAGATAGTAATACCCGACTTGAGCCAATTTCACTTGCACTGGTTGAACACCCAATTAGGCTTGAGAAAGCCAATTTAGGCAAAGTAACTCAAACCACTGAGAGGTATAGAGTGAGTAATTGAGTGTGGGGTTATATCACGATCCCAGATAAAACAAGTTTGTCCTAAATTCTAGATCTCATTAGATACTCGCCTAGGTGTAAGTCACTTCCCTAGTATTTTTTATCAATTGAGAAAACCCTTACAAAAACATTGACTTAGTTTATTTTCAGCAATCAATAGTAGTAAATTAGAATAGAATCAAAACCCACACATGGTTAGAAGTGTAATTAAAGACAATGCACATAGCTAGATTGGATGGGAACCCAATTCCCAACCAATTATAACTCCCTGTGGATATCGATCCCGACCTTTCGGGTAAAAGCTACATTGACCCACCCCTCCTCGCCATTATATAGTGGTGCAGGGTTGGAGCCGATCACTTTTTGGCGTCGTTGCCGGGGAGTTAAACCATTTTGGCTATCCATCTGATTAGTTGTGTGTATTGTTTTTCTTTCCTTCTATTTTACTAACTTGTTTATGTTAATTACTCTAGGTACAAATGGCTGATCCTCTTGGAAGTATTCTCCAGGGGGAGGAGGTAGAAGATATTGGTAATGATGAGGCTCATTTGGTGCCTCAAGCTCAAAGGAGAGGCCGGCATGCCAATGAAAATATTCTAGATCCTCCCCCACCTCCTCCGCGAGCAGCTCCTCGGATGCTTCCAAATGAACGTTATGCTAGTGCGATTGTCCCACCCCGAATCCGGGCGGGCTATTTCCAGATTACAAATGTGATATTGACCTTATTGGAGCAGCGAGGGTACTTCACAGATACTCCCCATAAGAATGCATATAAACATTTAAAGGGGTTTGTGGATACCTATTGGGGAAACAAACAGACAAACGTGTTGGAGGATGCCTTGAGACTGAGATTGTTCCCTTTTTCACTTAGAGGGAAAGCTTTGGATTGGCTCGAAAGAATCCCCAACCATTCCATAACTACGTGGGATGAGTTGGTTGACAAGTTCATAGCCAAGTTTTTCTCACCTGGACATATGGCAGCTTTAAGAGAGAGATCTTAGCCTTCAAACAGGAACCCAATGAAACCCTTCACGAAATTTGTGAGAGATATAGAACTATGGTCAAGGAATGCCCCAATAATGACATGACAGAGCAATGATCCAACAAACATTTTATCGGGGTATAAACACGACCAATCAATGTGTGGTGAACAGTTAGCAGGGGGAAATTTTATGAAGCTGTCTTATGATGAGGCTTGTGACATTCTTGATGAAATGGCTGACACTTCTTCAGCGTGGCAAAGTCGGGCAAATGTTCCCAAGGTGATCCAAATGTAATCAATCTTAACAAGGAACTTCAAGACCATGGACAAGCCATAGCTGAGTTAAAAACAACCATGAACCAGCTAGCCAAAGCACAACTTCAGCAAATCAAAGGACCAAAGCAAGTAAATGCAATGGAAGGGGTCAATCTAATGTGAACAGAAAAAGACAACGTGACCAACAAATACAAAGCAATAATGATCAATATGAGCAAAATGGAAATGGTTACAACAATGACGATTCCTATGATGACCAAAGTGAAGAAGTATTGTATGCCAACAACTATCAAGGACAACAGAGCAATGCTCCAAATCAACAACGGATATCTCAAGGGAATAATCAGAATTGGAATAATCAAGGACAAGGAAACTGGAACAATAACAATAACAACTCAAACAACTAGGGGAACAACAGTCAGAGTTGGGGTGGCAACAATAATTGGAATGGCAATAACAATAACAATTGAGGAGGAAATAGAAATCGGGGGTCGGGCTTTCAAAGGCCCCCGATATATCAACAACCCAACAATCCACCTCCATATCAATCTCAAGGTCAAAGTTCGTCAACCAATGATATTGGACGGATCGAGAATATGTTCAAACAGATTATGGAGAGGACTGCCAATTCTGATGCTCAAGTTGCCTCTCACACTACCTCCATCCGCAATCTTGAGGTCCAAATGGGTCAAATCTCGCAAGCATTGAACACTCGACCAAAGGGGGCACTACCTAGTGACACGGTAGTAAACCCAAAAGGTGGGAACAATAACAATATCGGTCATGCAATGGCGGTAACCACAAGAAGCGAAAGAGGTGGTGAAGCAAGTACCTCCAAGCAAAAGAGAGTTATGTGTGATGATGATAGAGTGCAAAACGACGATGTTCCTATAGTTGATGAGCAAGTGAGTGAAGATAAATTGCATGGTGAAGTAAGGATTGATATTCATGACAACGAGGAGGAAACTCAAAATAATGTGAACCCGTCTAGGGAACACGTAATAGATATACCGGAGCCGGTAGTGCCAAAATCCAAGGATCCTTTGCCAAGGCCTCCTCCACCTTATCCTCAAAGACTTTCAAAGCAAAAGAGTGAAAATCAATTCAAGAAGTTTAGTAAGATGATGAAAAGCTTGTCTATCAATGTACCCTTGGTGGAAGCTCTTGAGCAAATGCTGGGATACGCCAAGTTTATGAAAGACTTGGTCACTAAGAAGAGATCTATGGAATGTGAGACCATCAAAATGACTCATCAAGTTAGTGCCACTGTGCACTCGATGGCTCCCAAGCTTGAAGATCCCGGTGCATTTACAATTCCATGTACCATTGGAAGTGCGGATTTTGCAAAGGCCTTGTGTGATTTGGGTGCAAGTATAAATTTGATGCCTTAATCCGTATTCAAGAATTTGGGTATTGGTCAACCGATGGTGACTTCGATGAGATTGTAAAGCGGATAGAACAATGAAGAGGCCTCTTGGTATTATTGATGATGTTCTTGTACGGGTTGACAAGTTTATTTTGCTTGTTGATTTTGTGATTCTCGACTGCGAAGTCGACTATGTGGTGCCTATAATCCTGGGAAGGCCTTTACTAGCAACAAGGAAGGCCTTGGTTGATGTGGAAGTAGGGGATCTCACCTTCCGGGTGGGCGATGAAAAGGTTGTATTCCACGTGTGCAAATCGATGAGGCAGCGGAATAGTAATGAAGTTTTCTATTTTGTGGACCTCGTGACAGAGGTGATAGTTGATGAAACAAGTGTAATGATAAATGTGGAAGATCCTATGGAAGTTGTATTGTTGAACCATGAGGATGATGAAAGGGATGGCTTGATTGAATGTGCTAATGCATTGCGAGGAATGGGATCCTATTCTTATGGCCCCCGTAAACTCTCCCTGGATTTGGAAAACCGGAAGACTCCACCGACAAACCCCTCGATCGAGGAGCCACCAACATTGGAGTTGAAGCCTCTCCCATCACACCTCAGGTATGAATTCTTAGGCCCTTCTTCTACATTACCTATTATCCTTTCTGCTTGCTTAACCAAAGTGCAGGTAAACTCCACTTTTGAAGTGCTTCAAAGAAGAAAAAAGGCAATTGGATAGACCTTAACTGATATTAAGGCATAAGCCCCGCCTTGTGCATGCATAAAATTATACTTGAGGATGATGCAAAACTATCCGTGGAACATCAACAGAGGTTGAACGAGGCTATGCAAGAGGTGGTCAAAAGGAGATTATCAAATGACTTGATGTAGGGGTTATCTATCTAATATCAGACAGTGCATGGACTTCACTGATGCAATTTGTGCCGAAAAAAGGGGGTATGACTGTGCTGAAAAATGAAAAGAATGAGTTGATCCCTACTCGGACCGTGACTGGATGGAGGGTATGTATGGACTACAGGAAGCTGAACAAGGTGACCTGAAAAGATCATTTCCCATTGCCTTTTCTTGATCAGATGCTAGACAGACTTGCCGGGCGGGCCTATTACTGTTTCTTGGATGGGTACTCAGGTTACAATCAGATTCTTATAGCCCCAGAAGATCAAGAGAAAACTACCTTCACCTGCCCGTATGGGACCTTTGCATTCTCTCGGATGCCGTTCGATTGTGTAGTGCACCCGCTACCTTTCAACGGTGCATGATGGCTATATTTACGGACATGGTTGAGGAATTTCTTGAAGTCTTTATGGATGGTTTTAGTGTGGTTGGAGACTAATTTGAAGAATATTTGCAAAATCTCGACTAGTTTCTAGCCCGATGTGAAGAGACAAATCTTGTGCTTAACTGGGAAAAATGTCACTTTATGGCCGAGGAGGGCATTGTCCTCGGCCATAAGATCTCAAAAGATGTAATCGAAGTGGACAAGGCTAAAATAGAAGTGATTTCAAAGTTACCTCCGTCGACTTCCGTCAAGGGAGTTAGAAGTTTGCTTGGGCATGCGGGGTTCTACTGAAGGTTCATCAAGGACTTTTCCAAAGTGGTGAACCCCCTACGCAAGCTATTAGAGAAGGATGCAAGATTTGATTTCAATGAAAAGTGCATGAAGGCCTTTTAGCTCTTGAAGTATAAATTAACAACCACTCCAATCATTACCGCACCAAATTGGAGCTCACATTTTGAGCTTATGTGCGACACAAGTGATGTTGCGATAGGAGCAGTTTTGGGGCAACGAGTGAACAAGATATTTCATCCAGTGTACTATGCAAGCAAAACTATGAACGATGCCTAGGTTAATTATACAGTGATGGAAAAGGAATTGTTAGAAATTGTGTTCTCCATGGAGAAGTTTAGGACTTATCTCATGGGCGCCAAAGTGATTGTTCATACTGATCACGCGACGCTCCGGTATTTGATGACAAAAAAGGACTCCAAAGCTATACTGATGAGATGGGTTTTGTTTCTTCAAAAATTTGACCTCGATATCATTGATAGGAAAGGAAGTGAAAATCAGGTTGCGGATCATTTTTCCCGTCTAGAAGAGCAAGGGAGGCCAAAAGATGGTATTGAAATTAATGATGCTTTCCCGGATGAGAAACTCCTCTCGGTTTCTTTGAATGATATTCCTTGGTTTGCGGATGTTTCCAATTTCCTTGTTACCGGCATTGTCTCGTGTGAGCTCTCTTCTAACCAAAGGAAGAAACTCAAACGGGACAATTTGGACTATTATTGGGATGAGCCCTACTTTTTCAAGATTTGCAATGATGGAGTGATTCGCAGGTGTGTCCCAGAGGAGGAGAAAATGAGCATACTTGATGCTTGTCATTCCTCTCCCTATGGTGGTCATCACGGTGGGGCGAGGACTGCTTCCAAGGTTCTTAGTTGTGGTTTTTATTGGTCAACCCTATATAGAGATGCGAGTGAGCTTGCCAATAGATGTGATGAATGTCAGAAAGCTGGGGGAATGTCAAATAAGGATGAAATGCCTCTCACAACCATTCTTGAAGTTGACATTTTTGACGTGTGGGGCATAGACTTCATGAGGCTTTTGTGAGTTTGTGTGGCAATACTTACATTTTGGCGGCGGTTGATTATGTTTCCAAGTGGGTCGAAGTCGTGGCTTTGCCCAACAACGAAGCCCGGAGTATAGTGGCGTTCCTCAAAAAGAACATTTTCACACGTTTTGGTACTCCTCAGGCAATTATCAGTGATGTGGGGTCTTATTTCTGCAATAACGCGTTTGACACTTTGCTTGCAAAGTATGGTGTCAATCACAAGGTCTAAACTCCTTATCACCCCCAAGCTAGTAGACAAGCGGAGGTCTCAAACAGGGAAATTAAAAGCATATTGTCAAAAACAGTGAATGCAAATAAAACTGATTGGTCAAGGAAGCTAGATGATGCGTTGTGGGCTTATAGGACTGCATTTAAGACTCCAATCGGTATGTCTCCGTACCGGTTGGTGTTTAGAAAAGCGTGTCATTTGCCGGTTGATCTAGATCATAATGCCATGTGGGCCTTGAAGAGGTTAAATTTTGAGTGGGATATTACAACAAATCTCTGTGTGGAACAACTCAATGAGCTAGATGAATTCCGATTTCAAGCCTATTCAAGCTCATCATTGTACAAGGAGAAGATGAAATACTTGCACGATAAATATGCCCGAAGCAAGGAATTCAAAGAGGGTGATTTGGTCCTTCTCTTCAAATCCCCATTACTTCTGTTTTCGGGTAAGATAAAGTCCAAATGGAGTGGTCCCTTTGAGGTAGTGGATGTAACACCTTTTGGTGCTCTTGACTTGAAGGACAAAAATGGTGAAATCTTCTGGGTTAATAGGCATCGTGTAAAGAATTACTTGGGAAGTTTGATGACATCCACGTAGTGGCATTGATAAAGTTTCAATGATGATGGTAACCTGCGTCGTTCCGCGATGTTAAATCAGGCACTTGTTGGGAGGCAACCCAAGTGATTTTTCTCTCTTTTTCATTTTTCTTCTTAGATTAGGCTCTTTTGAACTAACTGGTTGTGAGATTTGTGTAGGAATTATTGATTCGGTGCAGGTCTAATGCTGGAGAAATTTGGCTAAGAGTGTAACTGGGACCGCTGACCGCGCTCAAAATTTCGCGGTCAGCGGAAGCTTTTTCGGGGGGG
>ML420825.1:0-13068 GCA_005239525.1 Nicotiana knightiana | reverse complement strand
GCGGGGGGGGGGGGTGTGGGGGGGGGGGGGGGGGGGGCAAGATTCAACAGCGGACACGGACTTGAAAAGTAAAAATATGTAACCTCTCTGAAGTTTAGTCCACGTCTGTGGTGGATTTTTTGCGGTCAGCAGGCCCTGTTCCACGGCCGCGCCTATTTTCCGCTCTCAATGGTGGCATTTCAGCAGCAGTTCTTCCAAAAGGTTCCTTGCGCGGATCGCGGTGGAATTCCGCAGCCGTGCTAGGTGAGTCAATGTGGGGTCCCTAGGGTTTAGTATAAATAGGAGGGCCCTCCACCTTTTACACTTTTCACACCCTCACATTTCACAGCCTCCTTTGCACTGTTCATTAACTCCTGTTGCATCTAGAATTCATCTGACTAATTTCTACATCAAATCTAACACCTGGTATGCTCAATTTCTTAGTTTTAATCTTATTTCTTTCTTTTTCTTTTTAGTTAGTTTCATTTTTTTCTTTCTAGTTAGGGTTATTACATCCCTACAATTATAATCTTGCTTAAATGTGGATAAAAATGAATTGGTACTTGTTTTTGATGCCTAATGGGGGTTGGGGTGTTTCACTTTGCTTCTTAATTGCTTAAGTTCTCTACTAAGTGTAAACCATAGCTCATGAATGTTTCTTCAGTGCCTGTCTATTTTAAATTCTGCGGGCGCGCCCTAAATTCCGCGATCAGTGTTCATATGATTTTGTTGAGTTTGAATTGGCCTTCTTTACGCAGCCATGTTGATATTTCCGCTTTCAGCGGCCTGCTTTACGCGGCCGCGCTTGTCTTTTCGCGGACAGTGGAGTCAATGTTCAGAGAAGTGATAAAGAGGGTCAGTGGCCGCATTCGTTTTCACGCGGAGAGCGGTGAAGCTTTCAAGGCCGCGCCAAAAATTCCGCGATCAGCGGTGGCCCATGTTCAGAGACTGGGTAGTCTGAATCCCAACCTCTCGCGGACGCGGTCCTTTTTTCGCTGTCAGCGGTAGCCAATCCACGGCCGCACTCCTTTTTCCACTGAAAATGGTCCTCTATGCTTACATACTGTAACCTTTATCTGCTTTCATCTAATACTTGATTGAATACCAATACTAATGATCTTTCACTGATTGTGTACATAGCCAATGATTCGATCTAGAGGTGGACAAGAGAAACAACCAGGGAGAGGAGAGCCCTCCCGAGGACGGGGGAGAGGAAAACAACAAGCCGCACCCCTAGCCCCTAAAAGGCTCATTGTCAATAAACAAACCCTTTGGAGGCCCACTCCTAACACTTCGGAGACAAGTGAGCACATCCCCTCTCAGGAGATTTCAGAGGGGGGAAGCTGGCAAGACTCAAGAGGAGGCACAATCCCAGCCCAGTCGCCTTATAAATGAATCAAATTTTGTGTTCGGATCTTTTGATAGCTTGGGACTTAGTGACTCTCCTCCACCCCGGCCCCCAGTGCAGCAGATCTAGCCTCCACACCTGCCCCAGTACAGATTGATAGTGCTGATAATGTCCCGGACGACGGGAGGGGTGGTGACACCTATATAGGGGGATTGGAGAGATCAAGGAACCCGGTGGTATGGCAAGACCGGTTTGTGAGTGAGAAATCCTACCACAAGTTCCGAGAGTGGTGGCCTCAAAAGTCACTTACATTGGAGAGGGTATTCATTGAGTGGGACCTTCTACCCTACAACCCAAATATCAAGAGGCACTTCAATGATAGAATGGGGTGGAAGTTCTTCACCAGCAATTTTCCGGAGGCCAATGAGTTTTTGGTCAAGGAATTCTATGCAAATGTCGCCCACATAAAAAAGGGCACATATTTGACCAAAGTCTGCAACATGAAGATTATGTTTGATGGAAAAATTTTAAATGACTATGCTGGGTTCAATGACGAGGATGAGCCCCTTATGTGGAGAAGGTAGCATTGGATGAGTTAGCCCGCCCTTAGCTTGCTTCAGTGATTTCTATTCCGGGGACTAATACAGCTTGGCTAACACCCGGAGTCCCTATCTACATGAACACTTTAAGCTTCGAAGCGAAGGGGTGGTCTACTTTTGTGTGCAGCCGGTTGAACCCTACTACACATGACAATGATATGCCAGTCTCCCGGGCTATTATTGTGGGGGCTATCATGGCGGGGTTCCCGATCAACGTCGTGAATATTATGGCCAGGGTGATTAGCAGAACGATTGGAAAAGATGAGAGGTCATATCCCTTCCCAAACTTCCTCACTATGTTCCTAAAGGACCAGGGAGTGGAAGGAAGGAACTTTGACACCAAGGTGAAGCCAAAGAGGCCATTTTCCTGGTACAGCCTTCAGGTTCCGGACAACCCCAAATCCAAGGGAAAAGCCACCACTTTCACTGACCAGTTTGAAGAGCCAGGGGTGGTGGCCACTGGGTCTGAACCTTCCACTGCCAAGGGGACATCTGCTGCAATGCCATATCCACCCTCCGGGCCATCTACTTCTCCCACCATGGGGGCCTTCTTCATCAGCATACCCTCAGACTGCTCTGAGGGTTAATCAGACTTTGGCCGGCATCAACAACTGGATGCAGGCAGCTACATCAAATCTATCTGCATTATCCAGTGCAGTAGCAGCTCAGCCAGTTCCAGCACAGCTCCAGATGCCTCCATCAGTGGGGGAATCATTTAAGAGTATTCTTGACAACCAACAACAGATTCTGGAGTCTCTGGGTACGCATGCAAAGGTAATCAAGGAGCTGGGTAAACAAGTGAGGAAAGTGAACAAGGGTCAAGAAGAGTTGAAGAAGGAGGTGGCGAAGCTCGCTTCCTCCGACGACATTCCTTTAGATCTCCTTATGGTAGAACCTACCCCTGCAACACAGATGGCTCAGCCAGCAAATATATCGGAGCAGGAGGCCATCAGTGAGACGGTAAGGAGGGTGGTAATCCCCTAGACTGAGGGCTTGGAGATTCAGCTGGAGGACCCCGAGGGAGATGACTCAGGCCATCCATAGGACCCACCCAGTGACCCTATGCAGACAGAGGCATCCTAGGGAGTTATATTTACTCTCTACCCTTCCCTTATATTATTTTTGCTTGTAGCATTGAGGACAATGCTAATTTTTAATTTGGAGGGGAGGGGGGGTGGCCTTATTTTGATGATGATTGGTCTGTAATAACTCTTGATACTACTTTTCTTTCTTTATTTTCTATTTATCGTACTTTATTTTCATACTTTTCACTTTTGGTATGTATATAAAGTTACCATTCCATGTATATATTAATTCCCCTTTTATGTATATTCGTCTCAATCCCCTATTGTACATATTCATTTTACTTTTCATATTTTTACTTTATAACTTCTTTTATAATTTTCCTTAATATTTTAGATTCTTATTTCCTTTAGTAGCTTCTTTTTGAATTTATAGCTTCTTTTTGCATTTCGTGATCAATAAGCCTTTGATTTTCTTAATGCCACGGTTCTTTCCAAGGGTGGAATTTGTGTGAACCGGGTGGATCTTCCCTACGATGGATGGTGTGACAACCTTCTTAAGGTATTGAGTCTATTTTTCTTTTTGTTTTGATATATGGTAGTAATGAATAAAAGTGACTCAAGTAAGCTTCACTTGGCACCAACACATTTACCTTTGACCTCATGGTTAGAGACAAGTGGTTGACGAGACTAGCTCTAGTTGTTACCCTTAGAATCTTGAGTTGACTAAAGCTATCATCAAGTGGTTGCCGTGGCCATATGTGAGTTTCAATCGTAGCTAGGGTTTTTGTGGGCCCTCGACTCTATTCTCTTTAACAATCCATTGGCTTGAGAGGTGAGATTTTGAATTGCAAGTCCAAGTGTCGTTCCAACAAGTCTAGAACTTTCCCCGAATATTTTTCTAGGCAAAATTCTAAGTGTAGCTCAACTTGAGAAGTGATTATAGGCTCTCCTTGGTCCCATTTGAATTTGAAAACTTCCATAGCCTACCATTATAATATCATTAGTCAACCCCTTTGATCCTAAGCCTTTTTCGTTCAATAACCGCATTACAAGCCTTCATCCGTTCTATAATGACCCTCTCTTGGCACCCAATTTTTACTTAGCATTCATGATGAACAATGGTTAAAACGTAAGTTTGGGTGAGAGACAAGGAAAGTCAAAGTGATGAAAAGTTAAAAGAACAAAAAGACTTGATGAAAAGGAATGGAAAATAAAAGGATGAAAAGCCAAAAAGAAGCATGTCAAAATAAAAGAAAAGGTTGAAAGGATTCAAGAAAACAATGTTAAAAGGCTTGGAATGATGAAAAAAGGAGAAAATGAGCGTCAAATAGAAGAAAGAGCGGCAATGTGTCTCTCTAGTTCCCCCAAGGAAGAAGAAAATGACTCAAAGAGTCAAGAAAACATGAGCCAAATTGTGAAAATGGAGTGTTTAAGGAAAAATGATACATCATAGTTCATTATGTCCGACCTTGATCCCGAAAAGCCTTCTTTACATCCCGCTAGAGCCCTATAGGATTTCAAGTTGAGTAAGCTTACATTAGTGGTGATTTACATGGGGGGAAAGCCTATAATACTTAGAGCCGGACTTGTGGCATTCTTTTGAGAGTGATGAGTGCCCAACTCTCGCTGCACGACTCTCCAAAACTACAACGTGAATTGCGTGCCTCTATCTGAAATGATGGAATCTGCACTCCATGAAGGCGGACAATCTCTCTGATATAAATCTCAGCCAACCGATCTGAGGAATAGGTAGTACACACAGGAATGAAGTGCGAGGACTTGGTAAGCCGATCCACAATCCCAAATAACATCGAACTTTCTCAAAGTCTATGGGATCCCAACTACGAAATCCATGGTGATCCGCTCCCACTTCCACTCTGGAATCTCTATCTGCTGAAGCAAGCCACCCGGTCTTTGATGCTCATATTTCACATGCTGACAATTGAGACACCGAGCTATCAACAACAGTGTATGTCAGTGGTAATATACTACCTATCACACAGGTGGCAAAAAGAAAATCAATTTCTGTAATAAAATTTGATAGTATAAAAAGTACATACTGAAAACAACTTTACAATTTATTTACAAACAAACTACAAATTTATTAACAATTATATACAAAGAAAGTACTGCCTATAAATAAAAGATTACCAAAAAACTACAAAAATAAACACAAATATGAATTTGACAATTGAATTGTTTTTACCTTCTTGCGCTAGACCTCTTCACCCTAAATTGGAACTTATTCATGACAGAATAGTGTTCCATTGCATTGACAATTGTTTGCTTGTCTTTATAGACTTGGCCTACTTCAATAACATTTGGTGTATGTTATGTTATTATGTTACTTTCATCTTCCATAATCGACGGAGATGTTGGCCTATCGATCAACAACACTGTTTCAGATGAAGATGCACTCAATTAAAAGTATATACAATTAAGAAATATATTGTAGCTAATTTGTAGTAAAATTGTGCAACAATTGAAATTGAATAGGCCAAAAGTTATAACAGTTGAACTACATTTGCTAGTTGTATCATTGTAGATATTGTGTAGAATAATTGTAGAAAAAAATGAACTGACATAACATCATCACTGAAAATATAGAGCAAACCTGCAATTGTGCTCGTATTAGAGATACTGCCTTCCAAATCGAAATCACGCACAATTATACACAACGAATATATTCCTAAGCTTCTGTTTTCCTTTTTGGGTTCCATGTATACTCGAACTCCCATATCGTTCCTAATTTTTATTGTAGGACAACGTTCATTGACGATATATTTGATTTCTATGATTTTCTCAGAGGTATTGATCATTGGATGCTCTGCAATTGCTGAATTAAATTGATTGTAATTTGAATCCTCGCTGACTAAAATTCCATCAACATTAAAATCAGTGTACCTCCCAATGCTATCCCAATGACCGTTTAGCTGAAGCATAATAGCTAAATTTGTCAGTATATCGTGGAATTCAATACGATTGAAGATAATTATTTGCAATTTTTTCCCGCCGATTTTCGTTTCTAATTTTGAAACGAGAGGAGTAGAGAAAATCAGAGTATTGAACTTGATTGTGCGTCGTTGATGAGAGAAAATCAGAGTACTGAGCTTTGATTTCCCGACGTTGATGAGAGTAAATCGGCGTAATTAAATTGCGGAAACTGTGTCAGTAAATTCTCCGAAGAATCCTCTCTGATCCCAATTTCTCGCGTTTAAAAAAAGGAAGGCTAATGCAGAAAGGATTCTACTTTACAAAAATGTATATATTTTGTAGTCTAAACATGGGTAGGTCGGGTGATTATGTAAACATGGACAATTTTGGTAATAAAGTTTCTAATTTTGTATAGGTATGAAAAACTCTCTTTCCTATTCCTTTAGTTTAGAATTCGTTTTTATTCTTTTTGAGTTAGGAGTCCTTACTTTTTTTTTTTTGTTGTCTATTTCAATTATACAATTTTACCTTACATAATTTTTCCCCAAATTATATATAAAAGAAATTATTATTTTACGGTCTTCATCATCGAAAATCTAGATAGAGCTATTACATAAATAAATTTTACAATGAACAAATTAGTTATTTAACTATTTACTAATATTAGTGAATAATCATTTAATTTTCTTAATATTCAAGATTTCAAAATCAGCTAAATTTTGCATAAAATTCTTTCTTAGTTAAACTATAGATTTGTTTAAAAAAAAGCTAATAAAAAAGGCTTGTAAATTTTATTTTTCAATCCTTCGAGAACTTTCAACTCCTTTTAAGTTTAGAAGTATTCCTTCTTCGGTTAAAAATGTTAGGTTTTAAGATGTATTTTTTCTCTCCTTGTTTTTGGGGGGTCGCAGTAAAATTAAAAAAGGTTTTATAATTGGAACCCAATTAATCAAATCGCTACCAGCAAGGCATTTTATATTTAAACTAAAAATATTATATGGAAGAGAAAGTAATGGCTTTAGAGGTGAACCATCAAGTACTACCAATAGTTCCAAATTTAACGAGAATATAGACTATAAATACATACCTGCTAGGATTTTATTTATGGCATAAAATAAAAATCATTCAAATAAGAGATTTTATTCCTCATTAACAACAATTGGTTGTCATGCCCAATGATTATAGAAGTGAAAGTTGCTTAATAATAAAATATTTGTATCATCAAATAAAAATGCGAGTTGTCCAAAATACATGATGAATAAAGTAGTCTTAGCTACACAATATATATATATATATATATATATATATATATATGTCGATCAATGAAATGAGATATTGATTGTCAAGTTCCCTGATGGAAGCAAAATATTTCTTAATATAAACTTTGCTTAAGATGATACCATCAACTATTATATTATTACTAGGAAGAAAATTAAATATTTAGCAATTAATGACCCTTCACCATAGAAGCTCTTTGTAATAAGATAATAACTTAATAATCTGGGTAAAGTGACATAATAAAGCGAAAAACGTTAGTTATATGAAGTTAGAGAAAGAAATATATTTTTGTCACAACTCAAAACCCAACCCTGTCGTGATTGGCGCCTAACATGGTACTAGGCAAGCCGACACATTATCAAAATAAATCGATATTTTAATTCCAAAGATAATCCCAAAGCTATTTAATATAAAACATTCATAAGGAGTTCAAATCAAAACAAAAGTGCGGAAAAGAAAGCCCGGCATCAGGGTGTCACTAGTCATGAGCATCTACTACAAATTTTGTCTGACAACATCGAGACTAACATAGTCTGAAAAATAACTAACAACCAAAGGAAGATAAGAGGGAGAAGAGCAGGGCTGCGATCGCCAGGTAGCTACCTTGCTATCTCTGAGAAAATCTACAACTGGAATAGTCAACAGCCGCTGCCAAG
The DNA here is from genome assembly GCA_005239525.1 of Nicotiana knightiana. Lineage (NCBI taxonomy): Eukaryota > Viridiplantae > Streptophyta > Magnoliopsida > Solanales > Solanaceae > Nicotiana > Nicotiana knightiana. The sequence continues at coordinate 5,249 of ML420825.1, read as the reverse complement.
CCCAAATATGCCTGGATCTGCACACAAGGTGCAGTGAGTAACAGCCAACTCAGTAAGTAACAATAGTAAATAAAGGTTGAGAAGTAGTGACGAGAAATAATGCATGTAAAGTTCATATCACAAACTCAGTAAAAATACGACATGCTTTTAAAACCATAGTTTGAATCAAATCAGCTTGTTTAAATCCAATTTCCAGTAAAATCAATTTGAAAACATCTTTCAACAATTTTAGAACAAAGGTTCAATGAAAAAGAGAGTAAGATGATGCAATCATAAACAACCCCTCGGGTAAACATCTCTCGCATACAGCCCATCGGGCAAACCTCGCCATCACTCATGTACAGCCCCTCGGGCAAACCTCACTGTCACTCATGCCTCACAGTCACTCAACACTCGGCACTCGACACTCGCACTCAATAGGTACCTGCGCTAACTGGGGGTGTGTAGACTCCGGAGGGGTTCCTTCAGCCCAAGCGCTATACCAAGCCAATCGTGGAATAAATCAATCAGGACCTCGGCCTCACTCAGTCAGGAATCAGTAAAACATGTTGCAGCGTGCAACCCGATCCCATAAATATCCTCACAAATCAGGCCCTCGACCTCACTCAGTCATAACCTGTCCACCCTTTCGGGCTCTCAGAAAACAACGTATTCAGCCCAAACAACATTTATATGATGCATCAAAACGACGTAATATAGACCGAGTTATGCAGTAAATAAGTATGAACTTGACTGAGTATAGATTTTCAATCGAAAACAATGAGAGGATGGTAATAAAAGACCGCTAAGGGCCCAAACAACACTGGCATAAGGCCTAAACATAGTATCCATCCTGATTTACAGAAATTCTTTCTAAAACCCGTAAGAAGTATGTGGTTTCAAAAAAATATTCAACTTTACAGTTAATACGGGACGGACTAAGTCACAATCCCCAACAGTGCACGCCCACATGCCCGTCACCTAGCATGTGCGCCACCTCAAAATAGTCACATGACACAAAATCCGAGGTTTCATACCCTCAGGACTATATTTACAATCGTTACTTACCTCAAACCGATCAAATCTCTACTCCGCGATGCTTTTTCTCCTCGATTCGGTCTCCAAATGCTCCGAATCTATTTACAACTAGTACAATACCATCAATATATGCTAAAGGAATGAATTTCACAAGAAAAACTACTAAATTAGACAAAGAACCCGAAATTGGTTCAAACCTGGCCCCTGGGCCCACGTCTCGAATTCCGACAAAAATTACAAAACTTGAGAGCCCATTCACTCATGAGTCCATACATACGAAATTTATCAATATCCGACTCTATTTGGCCCCTCAAATCAAACTCTCCATAATCCCAAGCCCTAACCCCTCATTTTCACCCCTAATTAATTGATAAAACAATGAGAAAACATCATAAATAGGAGTACTAGGGCTCAAGCAACCTATCTCACTGAAAACTCCTTGAATTCCCCTTTAAAATCACTCCAAAATATCCAAACCCCGTCTTCAAATATGGTGTAAATGAGCAAAATTCGTGAAGTCCTCAATTTATAGGTTCTGCCCAGCAAAACTGGATATGCGGTAACATTAATGCTTTTTCGACGCTGCACCTGCGAAAAATCCATTGCAGGTGCGGATCCCACTTACTCCCTCCAAATCCGCATCTCCGGTCAAAAACTAGCACCTGGGGGTGCGCACCTACCGGCCTTGCCCGCTTCTGCGATCATCCATCCTCACGCGTCTTTCCGCATATGCGCACCAATACCGCATCTGCGATCTCGCATGTGCGCTCCAAATTTCGCACCTGCGCTTCCAGTCCAAACCACTCCTGCCCACATCCGCGCGCCTCACTTCTCTTCTACGGTCCGCACCTGCGGGCTCCCCATCGCAGATGCGAAAACACCAGAACCAGACCACTTCAGAAGTCCTTCAAACTTCAATCTTGTTCTGATAACCACCTGAAATCAACCAAAGGACCTCGGTACCTCAACCAAACATACCAACACGTCCCACAACATTATACGAACTTAGTCCAATAACCAAATCACCTCGAACAACCTCAAAAACACGAATTTCTCTCGGATTCAAGCCTAAGAACTTCTAATTTCACAAACGATGCCGAAACTTATCAAATCACGTCCGAATGACCTCAAATTTACACACAAGTCAGAAATGACACCAAGAACCTACTCCAACTTCTGGAATTCCATTTCGACCCCGATATCAAATTTTCCACTGTCGACCAAAATCGCCAAATTTTCAACTTTCGCCAATTCATGCCTAATTCTACCACAGACCTTCAAATCACATTCCGGATGCGCTCCTAAGTCCAAAATAACCTAACGGAGCTAACGGAACAATCAAAATTCAAATCCGATGTCGTTTACCCATAAGTAAATATTCAGTCAACTTTCCCAACTCAAGCCTTCACAAAAGAGACTAAGTGTCTCAACTTACTCCAAAACCACCCGAGACCCGAACCAACTAACCCGGTAAGTCAAAATACAGCTGAAGAACACAAAAGAAGCAAGAAATGGGGAAACGTGGCTATAACTCTCAAAACGACCGGCCGGGTCATTACATCCTCCCCCTCTTAAACAAACGTTCGTCCTTGAACGAGTATAGAAACATACCTGAAGCCTCAAATAGGTGTGAATATCTGCTCCGCATCTCCCACTCGGTCTCCCAAGTATCTTCCTCCATGGGCCGACCTCTCCACTGCACTTTCACTGAAGCTATATCCTTTGATCTCAATTTTCGGACCTGCCGCTCCAAAATGGCCACCGGCTCCACATTATAAGTCAAATCACCATCTAACTGAACCGTGATGAAATCCAAGACATGACACAGATCGTCGATATACTTCCGGAGCATAGAAACATGAAATACTGGATGCACACCTGATAAGCTAGGTGGCAAAGCAAGATCATAACCCACCTCCCTAATCCTCTGAAGCACCTCAAAAAGGCCCAATGAACCAAGGGCTCAGCTTGCCCTTCTTCTAAAATCTCATAACACCCTTCATGTGTGAAAATTTCAGTAGAACCTTCTCCCCAACCATATAATACACATCACAAACCTTTCTGTCAGCATAACTCTTTTGCCTTGATTATGTTGTACGAAGCCGCTCCTGAATCACTTTCACCTTGTCCAAAGCATCTTGTACTAAGTCTGTACCCAAACGCCTAGCCTCACCCGGCTCAAACCAACCCACTGGATTTCTACACCGCCTCCCATATAAAGCCTCATATGGAGCCATCTGAATACTCGACTGATAACTATTGTTATAGGCAAACTCCACCAGTGGAAGAAACTAATCTGATGAACCCCCAAAATCAATGATACAAGCACGTAACATGTCCTCCAATATCAGAATAGTGCGCTCGGACTGCCCGTCCGTCTGAGGGTGAAATGCGGTGCTCAACTCAACATGAGTGCCCAACTCTCGCTGCACGACTCTCAAAAACTACAACGTGAATTGCGTGCCTCTATCTGAAATGATGGAATCTGCACTCCATGAAGGCGGACAATCTCTCTGTTATAAATCTCAGCCAACCGATCTGAGGACTAGGTAGTACACACAGGAATGAAGTGCGAGGACTTGGTAAGCTGATCCACAATCCCAAATAACATCGAACTTTCTCAAAGTCCATGGAACCCAACTACGAAATCCATGGTGATCCGCTCCCACTTCCACTCTGGAATCTTTATCTGCTGAAGCAAGACACCCGGTCTTTGATGATCATATTTCACATGCTGACAATTGAGACACCGAGCTATCAACAACAGTGTATGTCAGTGGTAATATACTACCTATCACACATGTGGCAAAAAGAAAATCAATTTCTGTAATAAAATTTGATAGTATAAAAAGTACATACTGAAAACAACTTTACAACAATATTTCTACAAAGAATCTACAATACTTGTTGCATCTATTGTGCTGGCTGTTAATATTATCACCCTGTATGCCGACTTCAAGAAGGTGCCATCAACTACCACAACTGGCCTACAATACTCCCAACCCTTGATGGACGTACTAAGCGCAACAAATGCGTACAAGAAACAATCATCTTCAATATTCTTCAAATTAACTACCGTCCCCGGATAAGTCTTCTCCAGAATATACAAATAACTGTAGGAATCAACAGGGTGACCTCTCAAAAATTCCAAAGCCTTTTCCTTTGCTCTCCAAGCTTGCATGTATGTTAAGTTCACACCATGATTCGACAACATTTCAGTTTGTATGTCTTTTGGTGTGTATATTATCTTAGGATCCGTATATTTTGGCATCACCATGCTGCCAACTACCATGGCAGTTGCTTTGCGTTGTATGTGGGTATTGTCCATCAAAGAGCATGTGTGCAAGCTGTTGAATTTTCGAACCTTGAACAATGCTGATTCGTTTATGCTGGTTGACTTGAATTGCCATGTACAATTATCCCCAACACAAATCAGGCAGTAGCTACATAAAAAAACAAGTTAAAAATTGGTATGAAAAATGTAGCTACAAAATAATAGGTTGTTTAAGCACAAAAATCTTATATTAAACAATTTATTTACAAACAAACTACAAATTTATTAACAATTATATACAAAGAAAGTACTGCCTGTAAATAAAAGATTACCAAAAAACTACAAAAATAAACACAAATATGAATTTGACAATTGAATTGTTTTTACCTTCTTGCGCTAGACCTCTTCACCCTAAATTGGAACTTATTCATGACAGAATAGTGTTCCATTGCATTGACAATTGTTTGCTTGTCTTTATAGACTTGGCCTACTTCAATAACATTTGGTGTATGTTATGTTATTATGTTACTTTCATCTTCCATAATCGACGGAGATGTTGGCCTATCGATCAACAACACTGTTTCAGATGAAGATGCACTCAATTAAAAGTATATACAATTAAGAAATATATTGTAGCTAATTTGTAGTAAAATTGTGCAACAATTGAAATTGAATAGGCCAAAAGTTATAACAGTTGAACTACATTTGCTAGTTGTATCATTGTAGATATTGTGTAGAATAATTGTAGAAAAAAATGAACTGACATAACATCATCACTGAAAATATAGAGCAAACCTGCAATTGTGCTCGTATTAGAGATACTGCCTTCCAAATCGAAATCACGCACAATTATACACAACGGATATATTCCTAAACTTCTGTTTTCCTATTTGGATTCCATGTATACTCGAACTCCCATATCGTTCCTAATTTTTATTGTAGGACAACGTTCATTGAC
>ML420824.1:0-17470 GCA_005239525.1 Nicotiana knightiana | reverse complement strand
TATATATATATATATATATATACAATTATACAGTATATTTACATAGATCTCTATAATATACTTACATATCTCCTAAAACTGTCAAGACACTACTATGCATTATAATTCAAATTGTTTAATGAAAAAACAGGGCATTTGAATGACATGGAAAGTAATGAGAATCTTCCAGCACGTGTTGATTTATATTCCCATTTTGAAGGTGCAGTTGATGAAGAAAATGCAGGTATGAAATTGTATTCATAAATTTTTGTATTTGTTTCAATCTTTTTACTATTCGATTAAGCTATATATACTAAATGTAACAGTGAGGGAAGAAATGCATGCACAATATCCAATTCACGGAGTCACAGTAACCATTCAAGGAGAACAAAAGAATGAGGAAGATGTTAATGTAGGTGAAGAAGCCGAGTATGTAAATGTAGGTGATTCGGACTATGCCAAGGTAATATTTGAAATTTATTCATTTAACAAAACTATTTCTGTCACCTCTAAGTTATATTGTTATTCATAAAGTAGATATCCTAACTAATATAAAACTTTCAGTTTGCTGGAAGTTCTACAAAAATTGCTGACCAACCAAAAGAAAAGAACAATCAACAATTTCAGTGCACTAGTGGANTGTATATATATATATATATATATATATACAATTATACAGTATATTTACATAGATCTCTATAATATACTTACATATCTCCTAAAACTGTCAAGACACTACTATGCATTATAATTCAAATTGTTTAATGAAAAAACAGGGCATTTGAATGACATGGAAAGTAATGAGAATCTTCCAGCACGTGTTGATTTATATTCCCATTTTGAAGGTGCAGTTGATGAAGAAAATGCAGGTATGAAATTGTATTCATAAATTTTTGTATTTGTTTCAATCTTTTTACTATTCGATTAAGCTATATATACTAAATGTAACAGTGAGGGAAGAAATGCATGCACAATATCCAATTCACGGAGTCACAGTAACCATTCAAGGAGAACAAAAGAATGAGGAAGATGTTAATGTAGGTGAAGAAGCCGAGTATGTAAATGTAGGTGATTCGGACTATGCCAAGGTAATATTTGAAATTTATTCATTTAACAAAACTATTTCTGTCACCTCTAAGTTATATTGTTATTCATAAAGTAGATATCCTAACTAATATAAAACTTTCAGTTTGCTGGAAGTTCTACAAAAATTGCTGACCAACCAAAAGAAAAGAACAATCAACAATTTCAGTGCACTAGTGGAGAACCAGTGCATGCCAACAACAGCAAAACAGGTATATACAAAATACTTACATTTTATCTACAAATTATCTACAAGTTACCTACAACATATATACAACATATCTACAAAATATCTTCAAAAAATCTACAATATATTTATAATATATATATATATATACACACAAAATTACATACAGTATTCGTACACAGATCTACATATTTATGTAGATCTCTATAGTATACCTACATATCTCCTAAAACTTTCAAGCCACTACTGTAACGACCCAACCGGTCGTTTTGCATTATCGGACCCCGTTCCCCTAAAGTAAACTTCCCATAGTGGCTTATTATGATTTATGACTTGCGGGGACGGGTGGTCCGGGATTCGGGGGTGTTTAGAGTGCTGCAGGAGCATTTGGTTCCTTAGGTTGGCCTTTAAGGTCAAGTTTGACTTCGGTCAATATTTTTAATAAAAGACCTCAGAATTGAGTTTCGACGATTTCTGTAGCTTCGTAAGATGATTCCGGACCTGGGCGTATGTTCGGAATGGGTTTCTGATGACCCGGGAGCGTTTCGGCGCCAAACATTGAATTAATAGTTCCTTAAGTTCCTATTATGGTTTGGGATTTGTTTTTGCGATATCAAGGTGCGAACGGAATTTCGAGACTGGGAATAGTTCTGTTACGTCATTTATGACTTGCCTGCAAAATTTGGTGTAATTCTGAGTAGTATAAGTCGTTTCGGCGCGTGGTTAGCAAAGTCTAGAAAACTTAAAGTTCCTAAGTTTGGTTCTAGGGGTTTTGAGGTGTAATTTTGAGTTTTAGCGTTGTTTTTGGGTGTTTCGAAGGCTCGAGCGAGTCTGCATTATGATTTGGAACTTGTTGGTATATTTGGACGGGGGCTCGGGTGGGCCCAGGTGCCTCCCGGACACCACACGAGGACAAAAAAACCAGTTGTAATAGCTATTGGTGCACCTGTTCTGGTGTGACCACAGGTGCGGTTGCCCAGTCGCAGGTACGGGACCGCTCCTGCGGTCCCAGCCTCGCAGGTGCGACACCCCAGTGGTCAGGCCAATTCTCGCAGGTGCGGATAAAATTCCGCAGGAGCGGAGCCGCAGGTGCGGTCTCCACTCCGCAGGTGCGAGCCCAGGCATCCTAGTCCACTTCCGCAGGTGCGAGACCGCAGGTGCGGTCCTCGAGCTGCAGGTGCGGAAATGCTGTCCAGACAGTGTGTTTTTATACACGGGAATTAACTCATTTCCTTCATCTTCATCTTCTTCCTTGGGGCGATTTCCACCATTTTAGAGGGGCAAACGACCTGGTCATTGAAGGTAAGTAACTTCCACTCTAATATTAGCTTCATGCATGAAATAGTAGCTTAATTAACTACCTAAATTAGTGGAAATTCAAGAATAGCGTAGTAACCTAGGGCTTTCGTTAATGTGAGAATTTACCCGTGAATTTACTATGAAATCAAGTAGAAATCATATATTAATGATCCTTAGACTATTTGTGAGTGTTTCCTTCGTGAATTTGCGGAATCCGAGCATGTGGGCCCGGGGTTGGATTGTAGAATTTCTTCAAGAATGGGAAATTTACTAAGTGGGTAGGAGAAGTTCCATGTTTTGTGCATAAACTAATGAATTTGTATAACATTTGGCTAGTTTCGAGTCCTCGAGTGTAGAGTTCGAAGTTTCGGGCGCGTCTTAGTTCGGGAAGTGGGTTCGACACGAGGTGAGTCTCCTTTATAACCTTGTAAGAGGGAATTGTCCCCATAGGTGATTATAAATAATCGCATGTCCTTATTCGCGGGGGCTATGCACGCACGAAGTGACGAGAGTCCGTGCGTAGCTACTACTATATTATGTTGGGTAGTTCTAGGACTCACGAGCATGCTTATACATGCCTTACATGTATTCCTAAATGTATCTTTATTTGCTTATTATCCTTGATTTGACATAAGAATATTAGGAAGTGGTGGTCCATAACATATTGCTTAGGTTCTTTCCTTAAAGAGAATCTCTGATAATTCCCTAAAAAATTGATAATTCTATGTATGTATGCGGCACCGCGCTACATGTATGATTCGTGAGCAGAATAGCCCTACTATTATGTCAACCGCGTCGCATGTTCGATTCGCGAGCAGGGTAATAGATGCATCTATGGTTCGAGCCGTTCGACCCTCGGCAGTGCACATGTTATTTTATCGCGACGTTTCGGCCGTACGTGTCCGTCCTATTATGTGTTGTGTGATTCACTGGGATTTTGTTGTAATTATACAAACTGGTTTATGTCACTAAAGGAATTTAGTACATTATGTTTTAAGTAAAATTTGACATGCAAAGGTAAATACAACTATACTTGACGATATATCTCCTTGTGATTTCTACGACTGTTATGCCTGCCTAGTTCCTATTAAATCATGCTATTTAAAAATGTTGACCCTAGTAGGTATCACGTCTACCTCTCGTCACTACCTCTTCGAGGTTAGGCGGTATACTCACTGGGTACGTATTTGTTTATGTACTCATGTTTCACTTCTGTACTTAATTGTACAGGTTCCGAGGCTGGTGCATCTGGTTATCAGACTGGATCTCGATCCTGATCTTAGTTGGGCCCGACTTCATGGTGAGCTTCTTCTCCTGACAATTCTCGGCAACACCTTGGAGTTTTCTTTTGCTTATTTTCCCGTCTATTCATTTCATATAGTGGGATTGTATATTATATTTTGTATATTCTGTTAGTATGCCCGTAGGACTTGTGACACTAGTTCCTGGCACACACGTAGTGGTTATTTTGATTTACGGGTTGTATATACATGTATATTGGCTCATTCTCATCATGACCGTTTTGATTAAAACTGGTTAACTATCCTTGTCAAATCACGTTTTAACTATTAAAAACTGAGTGTATTTTTAAAGTGTTTAAACTAATAAAAAGGAGCCTTCAGTAAATTTTAGAGTCGGCTTGCCTGACCCCGCTGTTGGGCGCCATCACGACCTTAGTTAGGATTTTGGGTCGTGACAACTACTATGCATTATAATTCAAATTGTTTAATGAAAAAACAGGGCATGTGAATGACATGGAAAGTAATGAGAATCTTCCTGCACGTGTTGATTTATATTCCCGTTTTGAAGGTGCAGTTGATGAAGAAAATGCAGGTATGAAATTGTATTTAGAAATTTTTGTGTTTTTTTCAATTTTTTTACTATTCGATTAAGCTAGATATACTAAATGTAACTGTGAGGGAAGATATGCATGCACAATCTCCAATTCATTGAGTGACAGTAACCATTCAAGGAGAACAGAAGAATGAGGAAGATGTTAATGTAGGTGAAGAAGCCGAGTATGTAAATGTAGGTGATTCGGACGACTCTAGAGGTGAGAAGAAGGAGGTTACACTTGATGATTTTGAGCTGCCAGATAACTTCTCCCAGCTGGTTAAGTTCGGAGAGCCTAACCAAGATGAAACAACACCTGTGCATCAAGGTAGAACAAGGCATCCTGGAAAGCATGCCCGATCACCATTTCTCCCTTTATACAATTCTGGTGGCAGCACTTCGGTTGGACCTCAAATTTTTCACCTGAAGCACCCATTTACGAGTGTTATTGGTCAAGATGTTGATCCTGAGTTGTTGGAAGAATTCAACAAGTGGTTATACCTTGGTACCGACACAACTTCAAAGAGGTTAGTTTACAAAATTTGACCCTTTGATTCCAGTATTCATCTTTTAGATATCCACTTCATTCAACACATTTATTGTAGTTTCTATTTGTTTAAATAGGAGGAAGACTCCATATTCTATAAAAGATAACCAAATTAAGCCATGGTTTGATCTTGGAGTGGAAAAGGTTGATAAGAAGGAGTGGTTCTATACTTTGGCACACCCCGGACAAGTCCTCAACGACTCGGTAAACTCATACTCAAAATATGTAGTTATTTTTTTGAACATTTTTTTTGTATCTATAACAGTGTTATAGTGCCATCTCCAGTATATGTAGTTATAGTGTAGATATTCTATAGATATTCTATATTAGTGCTTAATAACAAACTGAATTGTAGGTATATTGTAGATTTTTTGTAGATAATTTATATTAATGCCTAATAACAAATGTAATTGTACTTATTTTTTATATATATTGTAGATAATTTGTAATAATGGTTAAAAACAAATAAAATTGTAGTTATTTTGTGGATATTCTGTAGATAATTTATAATATTGATTTAAAACAAATGTGTAACGACCCGACCGGTCGTTTTGAGATCTAGCGTGTCGTTCATCAGTTTGAAGTCGTGAGCAGCTCCGTTTCAGGTATTACGACTTGTAGGTGTGGTCGGAATTGAATTTCGGGAAGTTTAGAGTTGGTTTGGAAAGAAAATTCTCATTTCAGAAGCCTTAAGTTGGAGGAATGGACTAAGATTGGAATTTTGAGTAAACGACCTCAGAATCAGGATTTGAAGGTTCTTGCAGGTTCGTATGATGATTTTGGACTTGGGCGTATGTCTGGATCAGGTTTTGGATAACCCGGGAGCATTTCGGCGTATATTGTGGAAGTCAGCATTTTTGAAGGAATTTCCTAAGTTTGGCTTGAAGCGCATTTCCGTGATATTGATGTCCGTTTGGGATTTCGAGTCTGGGACTAGCTTCGTATGGTGATGCTGGAGTTGGGAGTGCGATCGGAAGTGAATTCGGATGTCCGTAGGTCATTTTGAAGTCGTTTGGCTAAACATAGAAATTCGAAGGTTTTTGAGAAATCCGACCGGAAGTGGGAATTTTGATATCGGGATGTGATTCCGGAAGTTGGAGCAGGTCCGTAATGTCAAATATGACTTGTGTGCAAAATTTGGGGTCAATCGGATGTGATTTGATGGGTTTCGGCATAGGATGTAGAAGTTGGAAATTTCTAAGTTCATAAAGTTGGGATTTGGGTGCGATTCGCGGTTTTGATTTTGTTTGATGTGATTTGAGGCCTCAAGCAAGTACGCATTATGTTTTGGAACATGTTGGTATAATTGGACGGGGTCCCGGGGGCCTCGGGTGGATCCGACTGGTTAACGGATCAATATTTGACGCTAGAAGAGGAGCTGGAATTTGCTGTCATCTGGTGTGACCGCACCTGCGAGGCTTTGGCCGCAGGTGAGGCTATAGCGCCGCAGGTGCGAAGAAGTGGTGGTCTGGCTTGGAGCGCAGGTGCGATGATATTTCCGCACCTGCAAAGTCGCAGATGCGGGCTATGAGGCGCAAGTGCGAAGTTGGCTTGAGCTGAGGAAAGCCGCAAGTGCGGAGGTTTGGTCGCACCTGCGGACTCGCAGGTGCGAGAGTTGGATCGCAGGTGCGAAAATTGGCCTGGACAGAATGTTTTAAAGCCGAGATTGTTGGTCATTTCCTTCCATTTTCTTTTGGTTTGGACGATTTTGGCAGGCTTCAAATAGAGGATTTCTTCATGCAATGATAGGTAAGTAATTCCTTCATGTTTCTAAGTTAAATACAAGGTTATTACATGGGATTATACATGAGGACTTGTAGGAAAATTTGGGAAAAATTATAAAGAAACCTAGAATTTGTATTTGGATTTTAACCACGAAATTGAGCATGAAATTTAGAGTAAATTGTTTATTTGAGTTAATAAGGCTATGGGTAGAATATATCTTCGAGAAATTTCGGATTCCGGGCACGTAGGCCCGAGAGAATTTCGGTTAATTCACCGAGCGGAGTTGGGAAAGTATATAATTTGAATTTGTTGCGAGTATTAGGATGAATTTTCATTGCTTTTCCCGTTATTTGGTAGTTTTAAGGCATTGTGCATCCATGGGAGTCGTCGGAAGAGCTTGGAAGCCGGTTATGGGACTTCGGAGCGAGGTAAGTCTCCTTTCTAACTTTTTGAAGGGGAATTGTCTCCCCTAGGTGAACTAATTTAGTATGTGCTACTATCTTCGGGGGCTATGTACGCACGAGGTGACGGGAGTTCGTGCGTAGCTACTATTATGCCATGTCGGGGTAGTCTAGGACCCACTAGCATGCCTTACCTATTGTACCTGTGATCCTGCTGTAGTATTTGACTGTTAATATAATCGAAATCGTAATTGAACATCTAAAGAAGACTAGAGTTCATTATCTTAATCAGCTAGAAAGAGAACTGATTTCCTCCGTGGAAAATTTCATACCTGATAAGGTGATATTATTGAATATTATTAACTTGGCAAATGAATTTCGAGAAAGGATTTAAATACTATTTTGTGGTTTTTTAAAAGAGAAATCTATCATTTACTTGAGTATTTGTTTTTTCGACGTATTCGGGGTGGACTGTTGATTGTGCATGACTGCATGTGACCGCTTCGCAATTTATATTCCGCGAGCGGAGTGTTATTTCCCCCCACTCTCATGGGAACGGGCCGTACGCCACGGCGGATTGAAAGATGCACTTATGGTTCGGGTCGTTCGACCCTCGGCAGTGCATAGATATGATTATTTCATTGAAAGATGCACTTATGGTTCGGGCCGTTCAACCCTCGGCAGTGCATAAGCATGATTATTTTATTGAAAGGTGCATTTATGGTACGGGTCGTTCGATCCTCGGCAGTGCACATAGATGATTATTAGGACGGCCGGTTGTCCTTATCCCATATGCGCATGCTAAATTGTTAAATGTTTTCATGTATTTTGAAGTGAAAAGATATTTAGGGGAAAAACAAGAAGTAATTGTTTATTTAAGATATTTGGGGGGAAAATGAGGAAGTAGTAACTGTTTATTTACTTCTAGTATTTACTTCCAGTATTTACTTGGACTTCAGTACCTTATATATTTGCTGCTTTAATACCTTTACATGCCTACCGTGTTCATCATATTCTGTTAAAGTAATTTTTTGGACCTTAGTGAGTGTCTAATTCGACCTCTCGTCACTACCTATCTAAGGTTAGGCGGATGAATTACTGAGTACACGTTGTTTTTGTACTCATGCTACACTTGCTGTGCATTTTCATTGCACATGTACTTTCATAGTGACATGGCTGGTTTGGAGACTTAGGCGAGGCGAGTTGCACCATCCGGAGGTGATCCACAACTGACAGAGTCTCCCTCATACTGTATTTATTTTCATTTTAAATTCCTTGTCCAACTTGTATTTCAGACAAGCTTTGTGATGATTGTATAATTTCTTAGAAATTGCCCATGTACTTGTGACACCGGGTTCTGGGATGTGTTGGGATATATTTGCTAAAATGGAATATTCAAACCATTGTTTTAGTTAACATATTTTATTTAGTTAATATGTAATAAAGTGAAAGGAAATTCTTTTCATAAATGTTAAAACAGGAAATTATTTCAATTAATTAATGATTGCTTTGCCTGACGGTGGTGTCCGACGCCATCACGACCTTATAGGTTTTGGGTCGTGACAAAATGTAATTGTAGTTATTTTGTAGATTTTTTGTAGATAATTTTTAATAATGAATAAAATAAATGCAATCTGTTTTTGTTACAGCACATTGATGTTATAATGTACTACTTGAGGAAAAGAGGAAAGTATGGCCCCCACAACAAGATAAGGTTTACTAACTGATTGTATGTTCAAGACTAGAATTGAATAAATTTATAATAAGTTCATCAATTCTCCTCAAGAAAAGAAGTTTGTTGTTGTCAAACCCCAGGACGTCGTAGCAGAATACATATTAGGGTACAGATTACTCGCAAATGCTGCATGGGATCAAGTTTATTATGTGATCATGCCCGTCAACATTGTGGAAAAATTCCACTGATTGTTGGTTGTTTTTGACATTGCCGATAGGGTTCTTTATGTGTACGATTCTATTGTCTCTTCACATAATCACCCTATTGTTGAATCTGTTTTCACCAAGTTTTCTGTTATGATCCCCATTTACTTGTCATGCACCGGTTTTTATGGCAAGCGTTCAGACATCAACTTCAAGAACACAAGGACATACATTGAAAAAGCTGTTACCGACCCTATTGACATTCAGTGGATCATCGGAGAGATACCACAGCAAAAAGAAGGATAACTGTATGAAAAATCTTCTTTCTTTCTATCTATTTAACATTTTTTTTGTTCATTGTTTGCTAAATATTGATACTTTTTTCTTTTTGCAGTGATTGTGGTGTATATGTTGCTGCCTTTGCAGAGTATGCCAGGATTGGAGACCTAACAGTTCCTACGGAGGACCTTTCTGATGTTGATCAACATTGTAGACGCTATGGAGCGCTACTGTGGGACTACGCTAGGAAGAAGCAAGAGAATGGTTCAATTAGTGAGAGTGAGGTGACTGGAAGATTAGCAAGGAAAAAAGGTGCACCAGTTGTGAACGAGAAAACACAAGTCCGGAGGAAGACGAATTAGTTGCAATTTTTCGTATGGAACATGTAGTTAAATTTTTTAGTTGCATCTAGTTTTGTAGAAAGATAGTAGACAAGTTTATGAACAAGATTTTTGAAGTTTAATTGTCGCAGATTTGTGCTACAATTATTTTATCCTTTGTTTTCTTATTTTATCCAGTATACTAGTTCGAACAATGGGGAAACATTCTGTTGTTTTTATATTCATTTGCTTAAAGTTGTTAGTATTTGATCTAATTATTGTTAGCATATAAATCCTTTTCAACTTAATTATTATGTAGTTACTCTGTCAACTCCAGATTATGTAGTTATTTTGTAGTTTTTTGTAGATAAATTGTAAAGATCATTAACAACTATTGATGGGTGCTAAAGATAATAAAATAATTGTGTATTATATATATATATAGAAATTATTCATAAACCAATCAAGTTATGAAAGTATGAACTCAATACAGAATACTAATTAAACAAAACAATTTCAAACTAACTACATTAAGATTTGAAAACACCTAAACTATTAGACATCAAATATAATTCTCCTTAACTCATCAACAATTTTTAATTTTTCACTACATAAAATTTTATTTCTTCTAGGGAGAATTCTTGTAAGATCTTTTATTATGCCCTTCGACTCCGCAGTTGCCACATGAAACCTTGTACTTCTTTGAATTTACTTCATCATATGTTTGTATCTTTGTTTTTGAGGTCTTCCTGACTGTCTTTTTCCACCTGAAGGTGGATTTACAACTTCTTCAATTATATGTTGTGGCACATTCCATTTGCTTTCATCAGGCAGGGGATTTACTGGTATTTCATAAGTATGCAAGAGGCTCTCCCTTGTGTAATATAAGGAGAACAATAGTTTTCATAAGACTTATTCCTGTGCCTTAAATCAGCCAAAGCATGTGAACAAGGAAGTTCATCAAGCTGGAATTGCCCACAACTACATCTCTTGTTTTCAAGACAAACAATATAGCGCTTCACACCATCTATCACTGTATGGATATGATCTTTGAATCCCTCACCTACAATTACATTACAAACAAAAAATAAATCATCTACAATAAGAATACAAAATATCTACAAATTATCTACATTGTCTGTTAATATTTTATTTTGATGCAATAAATGGTCAGATCTTATTTGATATAGCTTACTCTAAGCTTCTGCGACAATGTTCTGTTGTCCTCCAACTCTTTGTTGTATTTTTTCCCAAGGTATGTTAAGGTACCCTTTGCTTTCAATAACTTTTCATTAGTCCAACATTCTAGAAGAGTCCTCATGTACACTAATAGTTCTACTATCGGCAACTCTCTTGCATCTTTTGTTACCGCATTCAACGACTCTGCAATGTTTGATATCATAGTCCAAGTTCTGTTCACCGTAGCATGTACTCTAGACCATCTATGATAGCCAATATCGTATAAGTATGCTTTAGCACACGGGTCAATCTCTTCAATCTTTGACATCCTTTCATTAAATTCATCAAGAGTGTATGATCGTGCCGTGGCAAAGTACAATTTGCTTAACTTTAGATGACCCCTCTTGAACTTTGCCCTTATATTTGTCCAAATATGCCCCATGCAAGAATAATGTGACATGCGGGGATAAACAATAGATGTTTCCTTCAAGATACTCTCATTCCAATCCGAAACAACACACATATTTGGTTTCTCACCATATGCAAGTTTGAATTGCTCAAAAAAACCACTTCTATGATGCGTCATTTTCTTAATCAACAACAGCATATGCCAATGGTAATATGGTACCTACATTATGCGGAAAAAATCAATTAATTGGCTGCATGAAAAATGCAGAGGAAGACATATACATACAAACTATAACTTTTCAACAATATATCTACAATAAATTTACAAGTACTATAAAAAACAGACAAGCTACAACATTTCTACAATAAATCTACAATACCTGATGCATCCATTGTACTAGCTGTTAGCATTATTTCCATGTATGCTGACTTTAAGAAGGTCCCATCAACTACTACAACTGGCCTACAATATTCCCAACCACTTATCGACGTACAAATGGCAACAAATGCATACAAGAAGCAGTCATCGTCGGTCTTCTTCAATTTAACTACAGACCCCGGATAAGTCTTCTCCAGAATATACAAATAACTAGGCAATTTGCTAAAGGAGTCAGCAGGATGACCTATCAAAAACTCCAAAGCCTTTTCCTTTGCTCTCCAAGCTTGCATGAATGTTAAGTTCACGTCGTGTTCAGACAACATGTCACAACCCGAATGTCCCACTGTCGGACCGTGATGGCGCCTAACATTGAACCTGCTAGGCAAGCCAACATTTCTGATTAACTACCTTATTTATTTATCTTTAACAGTTTACCAGACTTTATAATAAAATCACGGAATTAAAATATACGTTAATAACATGATTCAACAGTTTGTTTAATACTAATACGAAATCCAAAAACCCAAGGTACTCCCAAAACAAGTGTCACAATCTCACGGACTGTCTATGAATACTACAAATAGGAGTCTGAACAAAATATAAATAAACATCTTGTAATGACCTGGTCGGTCGTTCCGAGAGTTTATCCCTGTTTCCCCTATGTCTGCTTTCATTTTGTGTGGTTCAACTCTTGTGTGTTTTGTTGGGTTGGTTGGTTCGGGTTCGGAGTGGTCGTGGTGAGAAATGAGACACTTAGTCTCTTAAGTTGGCCTTATGGTTAGAAAAGTCAATCGGAAGTTGACTTATTGGTAGACGCCATCAGAATGTAGATTTTATGGTTCAGATAGCTTCGTTATGTGATTTAGGACTTAAGAGTGTGTTCGTAATGTGGTTTTGATATCCGGTGTAGAATTAGGCTTGAATTGACGAAAGTTAGTTTTTGGCGATTTCCGGTCGGCAGTGGAAAATAGGCTATTAGGGTCTGAATGAAATTTCGGAAGTTGGAGCAGGTTTATAGTGTCATTTTGGATATTTGTGCAAATTTTCAGGTCAATCGGAAGTGTTTTGGATGGTTTCTGACTCTTTGGTGAAATTTAGAAATTTCAAAGTTCATAGGCTTGAATTTGACGTGATTTTGGTTTTTTGCATTGTTTTTGATGTTTCGAAGGCTCGACTAAGTTTGAATAAGGTTATGGGACTTGTTGGTATTTTTGGTTGGGTCCCCTGAGGGGCTCGGGATTGATTTCGGTTGGTTAAGGGAGGTTTGGATTTAGGAATTTGCAGCAAAGCTACTGCTGGTGCCATTTTACTGGTGTGGCCAAACCTGCGGATGGGGATTTTGGACCATGTGTAGGTGCGGATTTTGGCAGCTCGGATAGGGGTCGCAGGTGCGGATGGGTGGCCGCACTTGCGGAAGCGCAGGTGTGAAAAGGCAGTCGCAGGTGCGAAAAGGCAGTCGCAGGTGCGGAAAATAGAGTTAAGTCAAGTGCGCAGATGGGCACCTGGGACCGCAGGTGCACATAAGTGGCCGCAGGTGCGGGACCACTGGCCAGAGAGTATAAAAGGGGTGCCTTCGTGAAATTTCACCCATTCTTAACCTTTTGTGGACGGGTTTGGAGCTTTGAGTAGTGTTTTTTCAAAGAAAATTGAAGTTATCGATTGGGTAAGTTACTTGGACCTCGTCTCTTGTGTTTGTGATGATTTTTCTACTGTTAGTCATGAAGTGGATAGGAATTTAGGGAGGAAAATGGGTAATTAGGGTTTGTGATCAAGAGACTTTAAAATGGGAATTTGATGGGTCATTGGGACTCCGATTTCAGTGTTCTTGGTATGTACAAAATCGTGGGAAGATGAGGATTCTCGTGGTGTAAATTTTATCGAATTCC
The DNA here is from genome assembly GCA_005239525.1 of Nicotiana knightiana. NCBI lineage: Eukaryota > Viridiplantae > Streptophyta > Magnoliopsida > Solanales > Solanaceae > Nicotiana > Nicotiana knightiana. Next base: position 4,087 of record ML420824.1, on the reverse strand, counting down.
GAGACGTGGGCCCGGGGCCGGATTTGGCAAAATTTCGGGAATTATGCCTAATTTTGAAAATTTTCGATTGGGATTCATCTCCCTAGCGTATTTTGATGTTATTGACCTGTTTCTGATAGACTCGGAGCATTTGGGAGCTGATTCGAGGGGCAAGAGCACCGCAGAGTAGTTTTTGGGTTGTTTTGAGGTAAATAACGATTGTAACTCTAAACCTGAGGGTATGAAACCCCGACATTTTATATTGTTTTTGTAAATGAGGTGACACACATGCTAGGTGATGAGCATGTGGGTGTGCAGCGATATGGATTGTATATGGGCGGCAAGACATGTTTGGGGCCTTGTGCCGACCTGTTTAGACCCTTAAGGGTATTTTTACACTATTCTCACACTATCCTGATAGAACATCTGTAAACTCAGTCACGTTTACCACTTGTTGTTATTTTCACTGTTATGACACTGTTTTGAAACTCTGAGAGGTATTTTGGGCTGAGTCCCGTAAGTTGAGATGAATTGCCCGAGTGGCTTGTGAGTATAACTGCGAGAGGCCGAGAGCCGAGTATGTGAGGATAATTATGGATCGGGATGCACGCCGCAGCAATATATATTATATGGATCGGGCTTCACGCCGCAGCAATAGATATTATATGGATTGGTCTGCGTGCCGCAACATATGTATATTGGATCGGGCTACACGCCGCAGCAATATAGCGATTGTGTTGTAAGAGCCCCTCCAGGAGTCTGTACACCCCCAGTGAGCGCAGTCGACTATTATATGGATCGGGATGCACGCCGCAACATATGTTATATGGACCGGGCTGCACGCCGCAGCGTATGTTATATGGAATTGGTTGCACACCGCATCAATATATATGGTACCTGATGAGTGAGAGTGCAGAGTGTGAGAATTAACTTATGAGAGTAAAGTCACGAGTGACTGAGAGGCTTGCCCCAGAGGCTTCATTTGTGAGTGACATTGTGCCCGAGTGGCTGATATTTTTATGAAACTACTGTTTTCACTTTTCTTTACACTGAGCCTCTTTGATAAATGTTGACTAATGTTATATACAAGTTTATACGAAAAAACTGGAGTTTGGTGAAATCTTTGGTAAATGTGGACACTTGACTTGATCTATTACCTTTACTGGTACTTATTTTTATGAAACTATAAAGTTTAAATGCTCGTCACTGCACTCAAGTTCTTAGATACTTAGGTTACTTACTGAGTTTGCGTACTCACGTTACTCCCTGCATCTTGTGTGCAGATTCAGGTACCGGGCAGAGCAATAGTTGGGCTACCCCATTTGGTGCATTGTTCGGAGATTGTGAGGCAGCTGCTTGGCGTCCGCAGCCTACTCTTTCTCCTTCCTACTCTGTCATTTTACTTTACTTCCCAGACTTGTTGAAGTGGAGGATTTGTATTATACTGTATCACCTCTTAGATGCTCATGACGGTTGACTCCGGATGTTGGGGCTGTGTTTAGATGTTCTAATCATTTTTATTGTTTTGAAATGCTTAAGAAGCAGAATTATTATGAGAAATTTGGATATTTGATGTATTAAATGGGAAATCATTATGTTATTTTCAGTGATTTGGCTAGCCTAGTATCACGATAAGCGCCATCATGGCCAGTTTAGGTTTGGGGTCATGGCAAGTTGGTATCAGAGCGCTAGGTTACATAGGACTCACCGGTCACAAGCAGGTTTAGTAGAGTCTTGCATATCGGTACGGAGACGTCTGTACTTATCTTCGAGAGGCTGCAAAACCCTTAGAAAAATATCACATTCTTGAATTCTTGTCGTGCGAATCCATTTTATTCAGCCAAGAGCGTAACTCTTGAATTCCTTCCATGTATTCGAAGGCGCACGAGAGCGCTTGGTATCAGTTGTGCATCGACGACTTGTGACTTCCATGGGTGAGATGTGATTTTGGCATGTTGGTAATGGGCTAGTCTGGAGGACTTGAGGACAGATTCATTCTGTGGAGTGCTAAGATTTTGATTGTGTGTGCCGTGCATATGGGGACTTATATGCCCGTTGGTGTCCTTAATGACGGGACCTTGTGAATGGATGTCTATGTGGTGAGTGTGATTTAATGGTTAGATGTGTTTAGACGGTTGATTTGTGACAAAAGGATTGGCTAGAAATGTGGCAAGAACTATTGAGTGATTGATTTCTGTCTCGGTTTGGTATATGGCTTCGAGTTGTGAGTGTAATGGAAGACCTCTCATGTTGTTTAGTTGTGGAATGAAGCGGATCTTTCTGCTGGGTTATGAGTTCCTGGTGTGTCTTTTTGGTTGTTCATTGCCCCAGTGGCGTTCATATATTTTATTAACGGTGTATTCCAGCCGTATTAGCACTCCTTTGTTATGGTATTCGTTGATGGCGTCCTGGCGTACACGCGTAGCCAGGGGTAGCATACTTAGTATTTGAGGATGGCAGTATAAGGATTCAGGGAGGAGAAGCTCTAAGAAAAGTTCTCCAAGTGTGAATTTTGGCTCAATTCAGCAGCATTCTTGGGACACGTGGTGTCAAGTGAGGGTATCTATGTGGTCAGAAGAGTGTGGGTAGAGCTTCCAGAAGCTCAAGATTCCTTTGACCTCAGCTCTAGTGTTGGTTCTACCATCAGCTTCAGGTTCTTATACCGTGTATCTCGATGCCTCGAGGTTAGACATTGGTTGTGTTTTAATGCAGAAGTTGGCATGACTATTACAATGGTGAATGCGAGGTTTGCAGATGACTTGAGCTGTTAGATGGATTATGTTATTATGGGCATTGTGAGTTATTGTTTGTCTTGATCGTTGGCTTTGAGCCAAGTGGGGGCGTCTGTTAATCATAAGTTGATTGCACGATTATGTGTTGTATTGGTTTCAGTTCGAGGTATATTGGTGGATCAGTTATGACGTGTCGAGGTGGAATCTGGGAATGACTCGAGTAATGGAAATTCTTCGATACAGGTTGTAATGTACTCTATGGGTAGGTGAGTTCTATTGAATAATTGAGTTGTAATTGTAAAAGGTGTAGTGGGTGTAGTGTATGAATTTGCTTGTTGCTTCAAATGTGTGGATTACTTTCCTAGTATGTTAGTGTGCAAACGGGTTAGGTCGATTCTGTCTAATTGGTCAGTGCAATTGAGATTTACGCTGGAGGGTGTCAAGACTTGTGGCATTTCTACCTTATCATGGATTCTGCATATCAGTATCAGGAAGGTGAAGGTAATGACTTTAAATTCGCAGGAAGTCTCGTCAGGGTAAGTATTTCTAACGTGGTGATTTTGGGGATATTTGAGAGAGTATTCGGCGGCTTATGAGCCTCAGACAGTATGGTTTTATGCTTGGGTCGCATGTGGTGAGTCTGGTTGAGAATTTCGGTATTATGGTGTCACGACCTAAATTTTCCTATGTTGGGAATCGTGATGGCACCTAGTCTTAAGGACTAGGTAAGCCTAACATTTTCACTGAGCAACAATAATAATAAAGGAATTATAACAGTCTCGATATAGAAATCTTGACAGAGTTTAAAATTTCCTAAAATCCGGTATATACAAGTCATAAGCTCTACGACATCTTTCAATCGAATCTAAATATAAATGTCTAGAATAATAAGTACAATTGACATAAATAGGAAGGTGACTCCGAAGCCTGCGAACACAGCAGCAGGTTACCCTTGAGTCTCTTCAGCAATGATCTGCGCAGCTACTAACAAAATTACCTGGATCTGCACACCAAAAATGTGCAGAACTATAGTATGAGCACACCACATCGGTGCCCAGTAAGTATCAAGACTAACCTCGGTGAAGTAGTGACGAGGACTAGTCAAGACACCACTGGTCTAATAAGTAAAAAGACATAAATGTACAAATGACCGAAACATAATATCTATCTAAAGATTTTTCTATATAATTAACGGTACGATTGAATAATACGGAATAAGATTCAATAATTACGATCAACGGACATCATAATAGAAATACGCAAAGAGAATGGATAGAATGCAAGCCAAATGTCGGGAACCACAACCCAATAAGACACTAGCAACTCAGCACTGCATCAATTTATTCACGTCAGGCCTTAGCCAATAAACTCAATAA
>ML420823.1:30340-59404 GCA_005239525.1 Nicotiana knightiana | reverse complement strand
TTCATTGTATCATTGTATAAAGAAGATATAACATATTATTTTCTCCCGTGCTTTCTCACAGCACCAAACTATCATTCATATGCTTTCTTTCCTATTCTACAACTGGCAGGTTTTATTGTTGAACAATTACTCTAGCAAACACAAAACCTGGATATAAATGCAAATGTCACTCACTGGAAATAAACATACTGTGTGAAACACAAGCTATAAAAAAAATATTATTCTATTCAAGCAACGTGAAACAGTGCTGAAGTAACCTGAATATAAAAATGCGCATGAAGACAACGCCATCCAAGCCCGAGGCAGACAAGAGCTCTGCTTCTGAGAGTTGCCATGCCCTTGTTACCCAACCAGCAGAAGGCAACAATCTTTCCAAATTGAAATCGCTTGTTTGCTGAGATTTCCCCTCAGCAACCAAACGTGGTGCATAAACCTCAGCATTTCCTGGCTGCTTTCTCAATATAGAATACAATGTGAAGAAGAGAAAGCAAAGGCCAAGATTGATTCCAACAGACGTCAAAAGTGCAGAGAGGATCATTCCTTAAACCGGTTCACTGAACTGTCTGCTTAAAGCATGAGATCTTCAATCCAACAGCATCAGAATACAAATGGCACAGAGAATAAACAGTCATGCACGCAGTTCATCACAGCTTGTAGATAGACTGCAAAACGATGAAGAATCAACAGTACGATTCAAAAGTGTGTAATGATTACCACAACAAGGGAACAACTGGAAATACAGCAAAAATATAACTCAGTGGATGTAGTGAACTAAAGAAAGTCAGTTAAAAGTTCAACAGATAGTTAACAGAGCTAACCGGTTGGTAACTAGTCATTGGTGGGAAATTTAGTTAAAGAGGCTAATATGGAGAATCTTTTTAGCTAGTAACACTGAATATAATGGTACTTCTTCAATCACAAGGGCTACGAAGCTCTACCACTATAAGGAAGGAAGCTAGACCAAGGAAACAGGCATAAAATGATTTCTTCTTCCTTGGTCTCTCTCTCTCTCTCTCCTCTTCTCATTCCTCTCCAAATATCTCCTCCTCTGCCAATTCTCCTCTTCCCTTTCCTAAATTAATTAGACAGGGAGTTATAATTTCCAATTAATTAGATAGGAGCTATAATTGCATCCTCCAATTGGGCAACATTGTAATTGTTCATTTCAATTAAGCTTCCACTTCCTTCTTCAATTTCTTGTTAATTGAGATAATTATAGTATGTGTAGACTTGAAACATCACCATTTGCTAAAATATATAAAGGAAAAAATAATTAAAAATAAAAAACAGTACCTGATAATAGAAGTTACGCGATAGCAGGGATTGCACGCAACGTAGTAAATGAAACCCTTAATGAAGAAGATAAGAAAATTCAAGCTCAAACCTTTACTAAATTATTATGAGGAGGTTCTGACGCCGCACGAAAAGGGCGAGCAGAGCAGCAGTGAGTGAGGTTTAAGTAACCAACTGGAGATAGATTTTGGACTTCCATTATAACCGACTCAAGTGTCTCCAATGTCATTCTTACCTAACTTTCCACTTCCCAATCCCGTGACTTCCCCAAAGTGGAAAGTTCACTAGTTTGTCACACTTTCGTACAATTACTCACCCTCTCAACCTTTACTAAACTTTGTCACACTTTGGTTCAAAATAAATATTTATTTATATAATTAAAAAAAAAAGTTAATTTATTTTTTTAAAATTATTCATTATTTAGGTATTTCTAAGAAAATTTTACTCTTTACATTAATTATACTGTAACATTTAATTAAAAGTAATTTAGTCACTATACTGTAGTAGGTAGGATAATAATAGATTAGAAGGAAAATGTTGTCATGAAAATAATATTCCCAATTCGAAAAGTAAGCAGATTACTCATCAATCTTCGATTTATATTCAAAAGCAATTTCACACTACTTTTCTTTTTCGAAAACATAATGGTAAATACTGTAAAGTTGTCACAAATGAAAATTAAAACGTAAAATTATTATAATACTTTGAAAATATTTTATATTCCATCCTAGTTGTTGTATATATGAGTTGGTCATCTATCAAAAATAATTTTTTTATATTTACAAGATAAGAGTGAGGTGTGCCCTATACTTCACTTGTGGAATTACAACGATTTGTTATTGTTGTTGTTGTTATTTTTATTCTATATGCAACTTTTTCTCCTTAATGCTAAAACATGAATTAGCTCTTTGTACATTTAAAAACTCTTTTAGTTTGATATTTACATTTTCTTCTGTGACATTTTATAAAAAAAGACTTGTGATAGTAAAGTCATTAATACTTACGTAAAAGAAGCTCAAAAGAAGCTCACTGTGTACTTAGGGTATATATTAACTTTATTTATCAAGGTTGTTACTTTTTTAAATTCAAATACAATCTTTAAAAATAGAAAAAAGAGATTAATAAGGAATATTTAACTCCTTAATAATAATGCCAATCTAATTGGAGCAAAGGTAGAAGAAGTAGCAACAACTTTTTATCAACTTTTCGATGAAGCTTCATCTAATCGGACTAACTGTAATAGTAATTCCCTAGGGTTAGATAGTATTATTTTCCCAGGGATCAATAGTATTAATAGTTTATATGTTTGTAACTCTGCATCATTCACGGAGCACCCTGTAATGCATCTTAATTAATAGAAATAGTCTTTTAAACCAAAAAAAAAGAAGTAGAAAAAGTATAATCATAATAAAAAATATTATTTTCCAATTAGAAAAAGAGCATGTAAGTTGAGATCAATATATAAATCATCAATAATTTCGCCCCTTTATTTAAAAATATAAAAATTCTAGAAGGAGTTCTCCACAATTTTTGTACTTATAGAAACATTGAATAGCCCTTCCAAACTAGCAAAAAGAAAAAAGATATAATTAAAATAATAAAAAGGGTCCTCTAAGTCCAAGTATCGGGTTCTCGAGTTCCGACCCGTTTTATAGAGATTGACAAATTAAGGGGACCTTCAAAATCAAAATACCAAAAGTGTCTGTTGTGTGTCGGGACTCCACTCCGAGGACCCTGCGACGATCAGCTCTCAATTCGGGGCTGGGATCGTCTATAAGGTATTTGCCAGTTTCCAATTGGATTGGATCCACTGCTTGAAGCTCAATACTCACATTCACTTTATGTACTTTTTCATTACTCAGTTTTGTTGATCTAAGTGGCCATTGATTTAGATCTGGCTCTTCCAATTTGAAGCTATTCTCTTTTGGTTATTTCTGATTTCTATAGGGCCAAATATCTCATTTTGAATTATTTTAAGGCGCATTTCATACGCTTTAGAATTTACTAAAGGGATGATCTTGGATCATTTTCAGATCTTTGGTGGCATAATTGGGAAATTTAAACATCATGTCGCTGAATTTTATATTCTGTTTTCCCCCTTTGTTTTTTGTTTTAAAGGGGTTGGGTTAAAATTTGTAGTTACTGTTGTTCTATTGATTCCCAAAATGCTGAAGGCAAAAGCTTAGTCTTTATGTATCTTAGTAAGATTTCTTGCTCGAAAAAGTCTGATGTAATTGCCTGGCAGAATGATCTAGTAAAAGGGACATAACCTAGTGCTTTGTAGTTTTCCTCTTATTAAGCTTTTAACTTGATTTATTTTAATGTTGAAAGAGCCTAAGAGGAAAGGCTTGATTTTGAACAGTCGCAAGTGGAGAACTAGGATTAATAGAAGGACACTTGACGAGCATGTGCTAATGAACTAGCTATGTTACTTGGAATAATATGTGCTAGCATTGTAATAAATGTCTGATTCAAAATTTTCTTTAACATAGGAGCTTCTGTGGCTGCTCTGCATATTTTTTTGAAGTGCTATGCTTTAGATAGATAAGAAATTCCTTATTGCATGCCACGTGGAGAGAATTTTGGTATGCATAGAACTCCATGTTTATCACAACAGACCTGGCTTGCATTGTGTGTCTAAGCATCCAACTAATTGGTTTTATTACGTAAGTACTTTTCTAGAGTTTCTTTTTTTTTTTTTTTTTGATGTCTCAATGCTGGTTGACTTATTTTTTCTTAAGTAAAAAGATATTGATGTTGGTTGTCTTCTTAGTGGTCATGTAGTTCTGCCACGAACCTGTCAGGTCTTTCCACCTTTAAAGTCTTAGTTTCACCTCCACATTTATCAGTGTGAATGAGATACAGAAAGTGTGTTATATTCTTTGATACTTACTTCATTGTTTTACTTGTCTCTATCTACTTAAAGCAGTTGACTATAACCACATCTAACAACTTACTACTGCTCAGGGGAATGGTTTGGAAAAGCAGCTCCTTGATCCTTGCTGTAGTTTTTTTATTCTTTTCTAATTGAAGTGAACTGAATCAAAAGTTAAACTATGATGGGGTGCCTTAATCAGCAGAGTGAAGTCAATACTCCAATTTCAGAGCCCAAGGGTTATACACTAAAGCCTTCTAGAGGTGCCTTAGAATGTATGGTAAATTCAGAAATTGGTGCTGTATTAGCCGTCATGAGGAGAAATGTGAGGTGGGGATTTCATTATGCTGCTGAAGATGATCAACTAGAGTATTCTCTCATTCAATCTTTCACGGAATTAAGGAAAAAGATATTCTCATGGAGACATGAGTGGAACAGTGTTGATCCACTTCTATACCTTCAGCCCTTCTTGGACGTGATACAATCTGATGAGACTGGTGCACCAATAACCGGTGTTGCATTGTCATCTGTTTACAAGTTCTTGACTCTTGGAATAATTGAATCAGCTAACATGAATGTGGACAAAGCTTTACATCAGATAGTTGACGCTGTGACAAGCTGCCGCTTTGAAGTGACTGATCCTGCCTCTGAGGAAGTGGTGTTGATGAAGATACTTCAAATTCTTTTGGCTTGTATGAAAAGTAAGGCATCAGCGAATTTGACCAACCATCACGTATGCAACATAGTAAACACTTGCTTCCGATTGGTTCATCAAGCAAGTGCTAAAAGCGAATTGTTGCAGAGAATAGCACGACACACGATGCATGAATTGGTTAGATGTATCTTCTTTCACCTGCCTGACATTGAAAGCAGAGTGTGCGCTGGCCCAGAGGTAACTGAGATTCTCGTTCTTTTCACTTTTTTTCAGCCCTTGTATTGGTTAGCTGAAGTTAGGACACTCACTTCAAGCACACGTAATTTTTGACAGGCATTGCCCAAAGCACTGTTCCACGTATGATTGCTTGTTATCGTTAGATTTTATATGCATTTTATTAGAACTTTTTACTACATCAGTTTCATAATTAGGGCTAAGCCCAAGCTGATAAATTTAGCTGCTTCTCAGAGAAGTCCTTAAACTGGGTCTCATGTGATGCATTTTATACGTTTAGCTGTTTACTGACCATGTCGGGGACTTGGGTGTTTTGCGTCTTTTGATAGTTTTCATGAACTCTGATTACGTCAGCCTAGGTTTGATTGAGTATTAGATATTTAGTCTCTTAAGTTCTTGAAACATGAATACTAGTATCACCTTCTTGTATATTGCGACTCATAAAGTCATTAACTTTCTTGCAGGCTGGCAAGAAACAAGAAGACAATGGATGTGTTAGTGTAGAATCCACGGGCAAGTCACCATCTGCTGCTGTTACTTCAAATGTATCCTCAGTCATTTTGGGGAGCGTAGGGGATGAAACAACAGATGAGAAAACTGGAAAAGGGGATATTGCTTGTAATGGAGAAAACTCAATGATGGATCCTTATGGGGTCCCCTGCATGGTGGAGATATTTCATTTCCTATGTTCTCTTCTGAATGTGATGGAATCCATTGAAATTGGTTCAAGATCCAACCCTATAGCGTATGAAGAAGATGTCCCATTATTTGCGCTAGGTTTAATTAATTCAGCCATAGAACTAGGTGGTGCTTCTTTTGGGAATCATCCCAAATTATTGACTCTGATACGGGAGGAGTTGTTCCGCAATCTGATACGTTTTGGCTTGTCAATGAGTCCTTTAATTCTTTCGACAGTTTGTAGCATTGTTCTGAATTTGTATCATCATATGCGCTATAAGTTAAAGCTACAGCTTGAAGCCTTTTTCTCCGGTGTTTTGCTGAGGATTGCCCAGAGCAAGCATGGAGCATCTTATCAACTTCAGGAGGTTGCCATGGAAACACTTGTTGACTTCTGTAGACAGCATATGTTCGTGGCAGAAATGTATGCAAATTATGATTGTGACATATCCTGCAGCAATATTTTTGAAGAGCTTTCCAACCTGTTATCAAAAAGCACCTTTCCAGTTAACAGCCCACTTTCAGCTTTAAATACTCTTGCCCTGGATGGTCTGATAGCCATGATTCAGGGTATGGCCGAGAGAATAGGCCAGGATTCATTAGTTTCAGAACAAGGTTCATTTAATCTCGATGAATATAGACCATTTTGGATAGAAATATGCAAGGACTACCATGATCCTAATCATTGGGTTCCTTTTGTCCATAAAATGAAGCAAATAAAGAAAAAGTTGTTGGTTGGAGTTGATCACTTTAACCGTGATCCAAAGAAGGGTATGGAATTTCTCCAAGCAGTGCACCTGTTACCTGATAAACTTGACCCAAAAAGTGTAGCATGTTTCTTTAGATTTACAAATGGCTTGGATAAGAATCTTATTGGGGGTTTCTTGGGAAGTCATGAAGAATTCTATATTCAAGTGCTTCATGAATTTGCAAGGACATTCGATTTTCGGGATATGAACCTAGATACTGCCTTGAGAATCTTTTTGGAGACGTTCAGATTGCCTGGAGAATCACAGAAAATACAGAGGGTGCTTGAAGCGTTCTCTGAACGATATTATGAGCAGACACCAGATGTTCTGGTTAACAAAGATGCAGCACTCGTGTTATCGTATTCTCTTATCATGCTGAACACGGATCAACACAATACACAGGTCAAGAAGAAGATGACGGAGGAAGATTTCATTCGCAACAACCGGAGAATAAACGGAGGAAATGACCTCCCTCGAGAATTTTTGTCTGAGCTCTACCACTCCATCTGTGAGAATGAGATCCGGATTTCCCCAGATGGAGGTGCTGGCACCCCATTGATGGCACCAAGCCATTGGATTGGTCTAGTTCACAAATCAAGGCAAACTTCCCCGTTTATTGTCTGTGATCAGGGACCTTATCTTGATTATGATATGTTTTCTATGTTGTCTGGTCCGACAATTGCTTCCATCTCAGTGGTTCTTGATCATGTGGAGCAGGAAGATGTCTGGCAGACATGCATCGATGGATTTCTTGCCATTGCCAAAATTTCAGCCTCCTACAGCTTTGATAATGTGTTGGATGATTTAGTGGTATCTCTTTGCAAGTTCACAACTCTTTTGCTTCCATCATATAATGATGATTTTATTGTCACATTTGCCCAAGATAATAAAGCTAGACTGGCAACTTTAGCTGTCTTCACAATAGCAAACAAGTATGGGGACCATATTCGCTCTGGTTGGAAAAACATCCTGGACTGCATTTTGAGTTTGCATAAATTTGGCCTTCTTCCTACTCGTCTTTTTAGTGATGCTGCTGATGACATGGAGTCTACTTCTGATGCTGACCAAAGCAAACCTGTTGCAGCTTCCCCATCAGCACCTCATGTGCCTTCATTGGCCCCATCAAGGAAATCATCTGGCTTAATGGGCCGATTTAGCCAACTGTTATATCTTGATGCAGAAGAACCTGCGCCTCAGCCAAATGAAAAACAGCTTGCCGCCCGCCAGCAGACTCTTCAGACTATTCAGAATTGTCACGTTAATAGCATCTTTGCCGAGAGTAAGTTTTTGCAAGCAGAGTCACTTTCACAGCTTGTTCGGGCCCTTGTGGTAGCTGCAGGCCGGCCTCATAAGGGAAACTTCTCTCTAGAAGAAGAAGAGACTGCAGTATTCTGTCTGGAGTTGCTGATTGCAATCACAATAAATAATCGAGATAGGATAATGCTTCTTTGGCAGGTTGTTTATGAGCACATAGCAAGTGTTGTCCAATCAACAACAATGCCTTGTACTTTGGTAGAGAAGGCTGTTTTTGGGCTGCTTCGCATATGCCAAAGGTTGCTTCCTTACAAGGAAAATCTCACAGATGAGCTCCTCAAGTCACTGCAACTCGTCTTAAAGCTCGACGCAAGGGTCGCCGATGCTTTTCTTGAACAGATAACCCAGGAGGTGATGCACCTTGTCAAAGCAAACGCTATGCAGATACGATCACATATGGGCTGGCGGACAATTATTTCTCTGCTTTCTATTACAGCTCGGCATCCAGAAGCTTCTGAAGCAGGATTTGAAACATTATCATTCATCATGGCTGATGGGGCTCACCTACTGCCTGCTAATTACATCCTTTGTTTAAATGCAGCCAGTCACTTTGCTGACTCCCGCATTGGAAATGTTGATCAAGCTGTGAGATCCTTGGACCTGATGGCTGGGTCACTTGTTTGTCTTGTTAGATGGTCTTACAAGACAAAGGAAGCTCTGGGTGAGGAGGCTGCTATAAAAATGTATCAGGATATAACTGAGATGTGGCTGAGGCTGGTACAGGGAGTCAGAAAATTTTGTTTGGATTGGAGAGAAGAGGTGCGGGGTCATGCCATCTTGATGTTGCAGAGGTGTTTGACAGGGGTTGAGGGGATACACATTTCAACCGATCTCTGGTTGCAATGTTTTGATCAGTTGATCTTTACATTGCTGGATGAATTGCTGGAACTTGCACCACAAGGTTCCATAAAGGATTACAGGAGCATAGAAGGAGCAATTTTTCTGTCCCTGAAGCTCATGTTCAAAGTGTTTCTACAGTGTCTGCAGCAGCTCTCACAGTCGCCATCCTTCTGCAAACTATGGTTAGGGTTATTGGATCATACAGAAAGATGCATGAAGATGAAATTCAAAGGTAAACGGAGTGAGAAGATCCCAGAACTCGTCCCTGAACTCCTAAAGAACACTCTACTTGTCATGAAAACTAGTGGACTTCTGGTGTCAAGTGATCCTGTAGGAGGGGACAGTTTCTGGCAGCTAACGTGGTTGCATGTGCACAAAATATGCCCATCCCTTCAATCAGAGGTTTTCCCTTCTAGTGAATTGGAGCTGTTGCAAAAGCAGCACATCCAAGCTGCATGTAGCCCTCTCTCAGAGGGAAGTGTCCTGGTCTCACCTAGTTGAAGCACATCTTGAAGATTCATGTTGTTGATCACACTTTCATTTGGTGAAACGGACATTCTTTATCAGCACCATCATTAGTGTGGTGAGAAGGTAAATTGTGCGGCTGAGAACGTGCTGGGCATTAGGCGAAACACGTTCATTGAAGCACAAGCTGCAACCTGCTGGAGCAAAGCTGGTTTCTGGTTTACAAGTTGTGATATCTCCATTCTGAATGTTATATGGTGCTTTGCTGTTAAAGGAGCCTTTTCTGCCTTGTTGGCTTTCGAGGGAAGATTAGGGAGGAGGGGTCAACTCGTGCAATTTTGCACTTATGTAGCGGTCGCTTCACTTTAAGTTTGATAACTTAGTCGTTACCGTTTCGGCTGTACAATATTGGCTATACTACAAAATAGTGATTGATATTTTATAGTATGAAATGTTACGGTCAGATTGAACCGTAGGGTTTCTTCAAAATTATTTGTTTCAATTATAAGATATAGAATGCTGATATTGGTTAGGGCGCAAAGTGGTGCAAAGTGTCTGTTCTTTAACTGTTTAGTGCTAGAGACTACTGAAAACTGGGTTATAAGATACAGCATATACCAAATAATATCGAGACTAGTCTAACTTTGGTTGGAGGAAGAGATCCTACGGAAGGGAACATTAGATTGGATCTTCACTTTATATATTACTCGAGACTTAGAAAGGTACCTGGTATTCCGAGGTTCTTTTAGGGATTGTTTGGTTTGAATACGGCTTATGCCGGGATAAGTTATGCTGAGATTATTTTTTATCCACTATTTGATATATTGTATTAAAAATAACAATTGCATAATTTCTAAGAAAGTATAAGTTATCCCGGCACTAATTACCCCATCCTCTACAAGGTATAGTTATTCCGGTACTAAATTTTAATCCCGAAATAACTTATATCAGGTTTGCTAACCAAATAAAATATTAAGGTGATATTAAATTTTTATACCAACACTATACTTTCTTATACCTTATACCAAACGACCCCTCACTGTCTAATTTACGTTCTTATTTTGGTTGCTTTTCCAAAAGTAGATTAATTTGGCGACAGAAGTATTAGAAATCCAGGCTCCTTTAGAAGCATTTCTTTGTACTATTAAATGAGTTTTTATTTCCTTTCAACATTAGGTTTTGCTCATCTTATTGGAGTAAATTTATATAATGAATATATATTTCTGTTTTGAAAACTTCCTAAGCACAATGAATCTGCATTTCACATTAGAAAGAAATGAAACAAACCTCCATTTAGGTGTTGCGGAAGAGATGACACCACTGAGCACCTAAGGAGGGATTCAATGCCTGACAAAAAGGGCCAAAATAAGGAGAAGGATGGTTGTGAATCCGCTTTCTAACGAAGTTAAGGTGTTGGTCCGTTCTTGCCAAGACATAAGCTTTAGCATTCATAGAGCACATCTAAGCAAAAAACGAAAGTGCCTAGATTTCAAATGGATTTACACCCTCTCTCTACTGAGAAATTTCAGTCGACACCATAAAAAGTATAAAGGCAAAAAGAAAAAGAAAAAAAAAAAAAGAAGAGAGAAGGTATGAGTTAAGGTTGATAGAGAAGGGTAGAAAACTCGGATACACAGAGAGCACCAAAAATTGGCAAGTTTGGAGCGATAACTATGTTCGATAAAACTGTTGCCATATACGACGATGATGACGGGGTTTCTTAACCACTCAGCAAGTTCCATCACCTATAGTCAAAGCCCCAAATGCTGAATTTGGATTTTGTATGGAACGCTTGTCTTTGTAGACCTTGATTCTGCAGCATCAAGAGGACCTGCAATAGCTCCACCTCATTGAGCAATCTGGCTTCTCATTACTTTCAGTACAGCCATCAACATCTCCAGAAACTGCTCAATAGTTTGAATTTGAGCATCAACAGCATCAAAAGTCTTTGTGCACTCCTGGTTGTACACGTGTTAAACCATAAGTTTCAAGTAGGGCAATTAGCAGTTGACAGGCCATAAACTTAATTTTACATTACTTGAAATTAAAATACCAACATTTATGGCCTCTTCAAGAGCCTTCTTCCTTGCCCTGGTATTTGCAATTTCAAGAGCTCTGCTTCTTGCTAAAATAATCTGCAGGTCAACATTATTATCAGCGTAAATCTTTAAAAAAAAAACTAAATGGCTGATGTAAATGTCAACAACACGCAGAAAATTTAATATTTTTACCATCTTTCCGCGGAACATGGCCCTCTTGAGAATCAGATAAGAAGCATTCAATATCTCTGCATTCTGCAATACATGCATTTTTAGCAATAAACCAAGCAGAAATGCAATCAGGTAAAAGAGAAGTAACCCGAAACTACTAAAGGCCCCATATTGTACCACACTGATAGAACTTGCTGATATGCCCCATACAGAGGAATTGTGTACCTTTCTTACTGCGTTGAAAGCAGTTGGATTTCCCGTCTGTAAGCACCTAGATAACAGCCCAGCAGGTTGCCAGAATGATTCATGAATACCAGTAAGCATAACACGATCAAATGCCACGGCTTTTAAGACGTCAGAATCATCAGCAAGTTCCTTGAACAGTCTGCAGCTGTGATGAGGAAATCAGGATCAGAAGCAACATAATCTGCAAGATAATCATAAGAGATATGCAGATGCCTTTTACTAAACCCCTTTTGATGTTGTAAAGGGAGAATTTGTTTTAACACCCATAGGACACTTGTTGGGTCATAGTCAGCGGAAGTTGATACACATGTCAACTTCGACAGAAATTCAACTTCAAAGTCAATCATAGCAAGAGAATTGGAAAGGACAAAGAAGCCGACGTAAATAGACGTCATCAGTTATCTAGAATTAAAAAACCTACAAAAACAAGAAAGAGCTTCGGGGAACGAATACTTACACCGAAACAGTCCGAGCAAGATTTCCAGCTCCATCGGGTGATAGGGCTACATGACACATAATGTGTTTCAACACATCAAAGTTCAAATCTGTTATTTTAGATTGCTTCCTCCTCTTCATAATTGCTGAAATAAGTTAAAGAATTGTTGTTTAACCTCTTTTGATTATTTAACTGGAAGAGAATAGCAGATTAAGGACTCCCAATATTCCTATCAAATCCGTCTACTGCTTCCATGAAATCCAACTCAATACCCTTGATTGGCTGTAGTCCACAGCCAAGTAGAAAGAGACAAAATTCAAGAATTCCAAAAGGCTTGCTATAAGCCCATAATGTGGAATTGCAAGATAATGTCAAGCAAAATAAGATAAATGGGCCATGTTAATAGAAATTGTAAAGCTTCTTCACTTAGGTAAGCACGTTTCACAATGTAAACCAGTATCCAAGCATCATATGAGCATAGAGAATATTCAAGGTCGCTAATGAATAGCTTGATGATTTTAAGAATACTTGTTAAATCAAACACTGAGGTCGTTTGAATTACAAAATATAGAATCAAGAGAGAGAGATCAATTTTTTAGAGATTGACATCCTAATTTTCTTTGAATGATAGATTCATCACAATCTTCTGACTTATTTAGAAAGTAAAAAACTGTAGCAATAGCATATTACAAGCGCAAACAGAGCGGAATGAATATAAAAGATTCATATAGCCAATCCTTTAACTAGTTTAAGATTTAGCTGTAGTTTTTATTCAGCCATAACATAGTCCACATTCCATGTTAGATAAACTTAGAAAGCAACAGCAAAAGAGAGGGGGGGGGGGGTAGAGGAAATCCAAAACTGAAAACCCAATATAAGAAAAAAAACTGAAACTTTTAGGTTAATTAGAAAAAAACTAATGAAACAAGAAACCTAGACTTGAGCTATAGGATATACCCATGTTATACTTTATGCCATTAAAAGAATCATCTTTTTAAAACCCAGATAACACACGCCGATAATCTTGATCATCTTCGATTAATCAGAAAATCCCAATTGAAAAATCAACCAAATTGGAGTACTGAGTATAGAGCAGAAGAGAGAAAAAACCCAACAAAAAAAAGAAGAAGAAGAACGTACTAGTGCAGCAAAAATAAAAATTGCACAAACAGCGTATCGTCACAAATTCGCACTATTTCAAACCGACAGATACAGAATCTCCGGCACGTATACGCGGTAAGAGTAGAAGGAAAACGAGAAGGCTACGACGGTCAGATACCTATGGCGACGGCGAACGGCGGAGACAGAGTATGAGGATAGTACGATGATGACGGTGTCAACACTATGCCAACACCGCTCTGAGCCTTTTCACTTTCTGTTCTTCTTCTGAAAAGAGCAAGGGTAGAAACCGAACAAATAGGTTTTCCTTTTAAAGTAAGTTTGGATATATAAGTTTAAAATCACACTGAATAACTAATACTAGGAGTATTGATTTTGGAATTTATAGAATAATATTTTACTTATATAAAATTTAAATTAAACATATAGGGGTCGTTTGGTTACCGGATAGGGAGAATATAAAACTATGTATAATTTATGTAATTACATTGTTTGGTGAATCCAATGTAGTTTTGGTTAGGTTTTTCTTTTTCTTATACCCGTATAAAAAATATCTTCTTTGAGATAATAAGAAATTTTTTATATTATTTTATATGAGATAAAATATAAAATAAAAATATGCATATTAAATAATACGTGAATTAAACTAACAAATAACAAAAATATCCTTTTATGCTAGTTCTGCTACTAGACAATTTTTCTAATGTTTTTTATGTTCTACCATTACTAGATATCTGCTTGTTTGCTTAATGTTTTTGCAAACAAATATCGTTTTTTAAAAATATATTATATGATGAATGAGGTGAGACTAATTTTTAATATAATAAACCAAGCATTCAAAAATTCCGACATAATTAATTCTATGCATAACTAATATCTCATATATTTAATTTTTGCATAAGTTAATCCCTACATAACTAATATTTATAACTTATCTCTTAACAAAATGATCCCATAAAAGTATTAAGTACTAATTTTGCATTTTTGCATTATTTTTAGGGGAGGGTGCCCCTTGCTAAGATTAATAAGGAAAAATTTTTGCTCTTTCTTATTTTTATTTGTACTGCTTCGATTGTTTTATTATGTACGCCAGTACATAAACTATCGTGGTGAATTAACCAAAGAAGAAAAAGTTTTTTGAATAACCATAGGTTATTTATTCAAGTCGAACAAGGAGTTAAAAGTTTCTCAAGCACACTTACCTTCCAGCGTGACTCGTACTCAGGATTTAGTGGTCGTGGATGGAGGTATTTTTACCAACTGAGCAAGTTTTGGTATTCAAGAAGGTGCACAAAAGTTTACACGACGACTAGAGTGAGATGCTTGGATTGGTCCGTAATGCCTTAAACTTTTCTTAATAAATCTTATTCTAGATAGTGATGTACTTATACAGACATGTATTATTTGGCAAATAGTAATTTATAATTTGCACTATTACTCCTTGAAGTTGTATTTGGATACTTCATACTTATTTAGAGTTATATTACGATATTATCCATGTTAACTTGCTTATGCCTCCATGGTGTCAAGATTTGTTAGTTATGCTTGTTAGTTCGTCTTGCGGCTTAAGGTTAGATATCATTATGATTTTGGTAAGAATTTGATTTGTGATATTCTCTCAACCACTTTCATTGTATGGATGCTATCTTCTTTTTAAGTAGATTTGGATTCTGAACAGAGTGAATGGATCTCGGCTAAGCACATTTGTATTTTATAGATTCAATTTGTTGGATTTTGATCAAATCACCACTCAATTCGACATGACTTGATCAAAATTCAAGTTTGAATTTTGGCTTGACTTAATCAAAATTCAAACTCAGTCGTATAATTATCCCCTAATTTCAAGTAATAACTATAAAACTAGTATTTAACATAATTGTTTATAGTTTTGTTTACTGTACTAAATAAATAATTATGTACTTGTTTATTAATATACCTAAACTAATAATCATATTGACTCTTATAGTTTCCATTATAAATTATGTATGAATATTCAAGTTAAGTCATCATGCGATAGTAGAGATATAATTTAAGAGAAAAACAGCACCAACAGGGGATGTAGCTCAAATGGTAGAGCGCTCGCTTTGCATGCGAGAGGCACGGGGTTCGATCCCCCGCATCTCCATATCGTCCTTTTCACTAATTATTTTACGGCGCACAGAGTCTTTTGGCATTTTTATGAAACATAACACTTTTTAGTGCTGGCCTTTCGAATTATATTGTGATCTAGCATTGATAGCTACATAGACGAAATTGCTCAAATTAAAATACGATGGGAAAAGAATTTCGTTCTAAAATTATAAAAGATTTTATCTGATTGAATCTTTAGTGTGAAATGATCAATCAGCAACATTTTTTTACTGATAAAGAACAATAACAATAAACTTCTTTCCCCGCTATATATTGTGACACATGTGACTTTTAATTTAGTTTAATAAAATTAATTAAAATAAAGGTTCAATCCTATTGTATATGAGAGTTACTAACCTATTTAAAACTTTTCCACTTTTACACGTTGATGGAACATGTAAATAAAGTTACAAAACTCTCGACTATATAGGGTTTTCTCTCTGCCTAACAAGAACACGCTTTTTCTGTCAAGAATTGTTCCGAAGATTAAAGAAAATGAGAGAAACTACTTCTCTGAAAGAGAAGATTAAGCACTTCCCTCAAACAATTCCATCAATAAAATTTATGGATTCAGGTAAGTTTCTTCAATGCAGTATTTATGTTTTAAATATAAAGTGAAAATCATTAAGTTCATGATCCTGAAGATACTGCTAGGATTTAGGTAGATTGTTAGTGAATCACAATCTAGGAGTGAAAATCCTAACATGTGGTATTGGGAGCTCAAGGTTTAGGAACTAATGATTTTTCGCTAAAATTAACGTTCTTCTTTTCTTTTTTTCCCTAAATTGTGAACCCTAGTTATGTGATTTAGAGATTTATGGTTATTGTTATTAGTAAACGGTTAATCCTGTTGTGATATGAATACAATTATCTGAAAGAAGTATTTATCATCCACTTTAATGCCATCCATGAATATAGGAAAGAATAAACATTGTTATTTTCCTGTATACTGTAGTTCATATTGGGTTGAAATATAACATCATTTGTGCGTCCACTTGCTGGGATCATGATTTGGTTCTCTTGGAAAAAGAAATTTTTGGGAAAATGCAATAAACTTAGTTATTGTTTCGCATATGATACTCACGAAAATTTTTTCTCTTGAGAATTGCTTTTGATCAGATTAACCAGTAAGATTTCTCCTAATGTTAACGACATAGAAGAAGTATAGAAACAAGTTAATTCCAGTATCCTTTCCCAACTAATTTATGCCCTTCAAGTAGTTTATATCTAACTTGGAAATGCTTTCGTTGAAACTCTTAACAATAATATAAATAAAATAATGAAGCTTTCAGAATAGTAAAAATATGCATATTGTTAAATTTTAGAGTACTTTAATGCATCACATGGATTAATAATGTATAAATTAAAATACTTAAATTAATTTATTTGAAATTATTACGTATGATTTGTTAATCACCAAAGTGATCGAATCTTTACGAATGATTAATTCCAAAATAATAATTAAATTTATATTTAATTACCCATAAGTTGTGATGCTTATAAACGATATAATATTCATACGTTTGAGGTTCTTGATTATAAAATATTTATGGATCGCCCAAATATTGATCATTTGTTCTTCTAATCATTGAACATTAAGTCGGTAATTTGGATGTGCTATTAGTTTTATTTATATATATCCAAAGATAGTAAGTATTACTATTTGGTGCATTAAAAATTATCGAATTGAGTTAAAATATTTAAACATCATAATGTCTAAAGTTGTATTTTGATGATTCGCCCAAAGGATGACATCAATATACATTTAATAGTACATAAACCATTCTGAATCTAATAATATATTTAATTTTAACTCAAAGCAAGAACGAATGAGCATATTTTATTTGCAGCACTTGCTCTTCACTCGCACTATGCTTCTATTACGACCTTTAATGGACTCAACTTCTCAGATTGGTGCAAACAGATCAAATTCCTTCTTGGAGTTTTAGATCTTCATGTTGCACTTTATACTGAGTGGCCACTGCTATTACTGAAACTAGTAATGCTGAAGAAAGGTCCTATTTTAAGCAATGGGACAGGTCTAACAAATTACGCCTAATGTTTATATAAATGAATCTTGCGAACAACATTAAGACTACTCTTCCCAAAACTGAAAGTGATAAACAACTTCTGAAACTTATGGAAGAATGCTCCCAAACTGCTGATAAGTCTCTTGCTGCGACACTAATTGATACTTTGACCACCATAAAATTTGATGGTTCACGTACCATGCATTAGCACGTCATTGAAATGACAAATATAGCAGCAAGAATTAAGTCTTTCGGAATGGAAGTGGATGAGAATTTTCTTGTTCAATTCATCATTAACTCATTACCATCTGAGTATGTTCTTTTCCAAATGAACTACAACACCATGAAATACAAATGTAATGTGAATGAACTGCACGAAATGTTGGTTCAAGAGGAAACAAGGATAAAGAATCAAGGAATCCACTCCATTAACCTTCTTGGCTATCAGCGAGCTGGAAAGAAAGGAAAGAAACATGGAAAGGGTAAACAAAGACAACATAATGTCAATGAGTCCTCTTCTCAAGTACAGAAGAAGCAACACAAGAATGTTAAGCATCGTTTCTATGAAAAATTTGGATACTTTCAGAAAGATTTCCTGAAACATAAGGCATGGTTCGAGAAGAAAGGTAAGCCTTATGCTTTTACGTGTCTCAAATCAAATTTAACTGAAATTCCTTATAATACTTAGTGGATTGACTCTGCTTCTACTGTTCATATTTCTAATACGATGCAGGGATTCCTTACAACCCTGACCATAAATCGGAATGAAAGATTTGTGTACATGGGAATAGAGTGAAGGCTCTAGTTGAAGCTATCGGGACTTATCGCTTAATCCTAGATACTGGGCGTCACTTAGACTTATTTGAAACTTTTTATGTACCTTTTCTCTCAAGAAATTTAATTTTCTTGTTTAAGTTGGATAAATCTGGATATTTTTAAAATTTTGACAATGGATGTTTCAGTTTGTTTAAGCATAATCATCTTATGGGTTCAGGTATTATTTGTGATATTTATACAAATTGAACCTTGATAAGCTGTTTAACGAAACCCTTAACAGTAACGACTCGACCGGTCGTTTTGAGCATTTGCACTTTGCTCGGTAGTTTGAGGGCATGAGTAGCTCCATATTATGTATTATGACTTGTGCAAATCGTCGGTTTTGATTTTCAGGTTATTCGAAATTGATTTTGAAGAATGAATTTCATTGTTGAAGCTTTAAGTTAGAAGAGTTGACCAAGTTTGACTATTTGTGAATTTGACCCCGGAACAGAGTTTTGGTGGTTTTGGTAGGTCCGAATGGTGATTTTGGACTTGAGAGTATGCCCGCATTTGCATTTGGATGTTTCTAGAAAGTTTCGACACAAATTGGCGGATTGAAAATTTGAAGGTTTGGAAGTTCATAAGTTTGAACGAAATTTGACTTTGAAGATATCAGATTCGGATTGTGGTTCCGAAAATTAGGATAGCTTTTTTATGTTATTCGGGACTTGTGTGAAAAATTTGGTTCATTCTGGGTTCATTTGATATGTTTTGGCGCGAGTTTTGGAAATTTGGAAGTTTAAAGTTCATAGATTTTGATTTGAGGTGCGATTCATCATTTCAATGTTGTTATGTGTGTTTTAAAGCCTCGAGTAGGTCTGTTTTATGATATGGGACTTGTTGGTATGTTTGGACGGGGTCTCGAGGGGCTCGGGCGTGTTTCAGATTGATTTCAGATTCTTTTTCTTCATCTTGTTATTGCTAATGGTTCTGGTTTGACCGCACTTGTGGCTGGTTTTGCGATGGTCGTAGAAGAGACAAAGGAGTCGCAGAAGCGGAAGTACTGTTGGGAGCAGGAGTCCACAGAAGCAGATATTTTTTCGCATCTGCGCTTTCGCAGATGCGGTGAGTTGAGCGCAGAAGCGATTGGCAGCACAGAAGTGCAGTTTGGACGCGTACCTGCGTGTGCGCAGATGCGGGCATTTTACCGCAGGTGTGAAGGCAAGCCTCTAGTGCTTCTCCACAGAAGCATAATATTGGTCGCAAAAGCGACGCCGCAGAAGCGGCTAATGTATCGCAGATAGGCAAAATGATAAATACAAGGGTTCGCGATTTTTGCTTCATTTTAACATTTCCAAGCTCGGATTGAGGCAATTTTTGGAGCAATTTTCATCACAGGAATTGGGGTGAGTGTTCTATACTTGGTTTTGATCTTATTTTAGGAATCTATCTTCATTCTTGGCCATTGGTTGATGAGTTTTAAAGAGAAATTGAGGGTTTTAGCCTAAAGTTTCGTAAAGTAAATTTTTGAGTTTTGAACATCGATTCGGAGTCGGATTTGAGTGAAACTAGTATGGTTGGACTCGTAATTGAATGGATTGTTGGATTTTGTAAGTTTTGTCGGGTTTCGAGGTGCGGGACCTGGTGTGACTTTTGGCCGGTTTTGGATTTTGATTAAGGATTTGATCTTTATCATTTGAAATTATTTTCGTGGGCTTTATTTGATGTATTTGAGTTGCTTTTGGCTAGTTTCGAGCCGTTCGGAGGTCGGTACGTGCGGAATGGAATTCTTGGAGCACCACTTGGCTTGCTCGGTATTGTGATTTACTTGTTCGAGGTAAGTAATACTTGTAAATTAGGTGTTGAGTGTATGAAAACCCGAATTACGTGTTATGGAATTGGTGTTGAGGTGACGCACATACTAGGTGACAGGCGTGTGGGCGTGCACCGTGTGGGTTGTATTTCCTTTATTTCTATGGTACTATGTAGTTACCTGACCTTACCTGTAACCATGAAATTCTTACGTACTTGAGCTATTGAGCTGTGATCCATGCTAGAATCCATGACTAGGCTACATGCTTATCCTGTTGGGACCCGCCGAAGTCATTTCTATTGTTGAGCTATCTATTTTCATCACATTACAAACTCAGTCATATGCATTCGCATGCATATCACATCTCAGTCTCTGTTACTATTTATTGATACATCACATCAATGTTTTTGGGCTGATATTTCATGACATTGAGAGCCCGAGAGACTGGAGAGATTGATGACTGAGTGAGGCCGAGGGCCTGGTTCTGAGGATATTGATACTATAGCACGTGAGTTGTCCGTGTGCGGATTCTGATATTGATACTATAACACTTGATTTGTCCGTGTGGATTATAGCGCTTGGGTTGAAGGAGCCCCTCTGAAGTCTGTACACACCCCTAGTGAGCGCAGGTACCTACTGAGTGCGAGTGTCGAGTGATTGGGAGGACTGAGTGGCTAGAAGGACTGAGTTAATTGGTACTTTGAGAGTATGCATATTGTTTTATCACTGAGTTGCATCGCATTTGAAATGCACACTTGACATACATGCATAGAGATGCATTTTTCCTCATGTTGTACGGTATCCCGTCATTCATGGCTTCTTATACATATTGATTTATAGGCATAGAGAGGTATTTTACATTTGCTATCTGGAAAGAAAATAAAATATCTTATTTATTGTTGAAATCATTTTTGGGAAAAATTACAGTTTTCAAACATACTTCTATTTTCAACGATTTCAGTAAAGGATTTGGATTTTCACTGATATACTTGAAAAGCGAAACTATTTTTTGGGAAACTATGAATAAGCTGAGCATTTTATCTCTGAATACTTCTTTATTTATTTCTTATAAGTACGTAATTGTTGACCTGCACATTAGAATTATCTTTGATAGTCTTAGTATTTTTAGAATATTTATTTAAATTTATTTCTATAGGGGTAACGACCCGGCTGGTCGTTCCGAGAGTTTAGCCCTGTTTCCCCTATTTCTGTCTTTTTATGTGTTGTTCAGATCTATCATGTTGTGTTAGGTTGGTTTGCCCGGGTTCAGAGCGGTTGTGGAGAGAAGTGAGACACTTAGTCTCCTAAGTTGGTGAATTAATTGGAAAAGTCAACCGAAAGTTGACTTATAGATAAACGATCTTGGAATGTGGTTTTTATGGCTCTAATAGCTTCTTTAGGTGATTTTGGACTTAGGAGTGCGTTCGAAATTTTATTCGGAGGTCCGTGGTATAATTAGGCTTGAATTGACGAAATTGGATTCTTTTGGCAATTTTCGGTCGGCAGTGAAAAATCAGCTATTGGGGTCGTAATGGAATTCCAGAAATTGGAGTAGGTCTGTAGCATCATTTGTGATGTGTATGCTAATTTTCATGTCATTCGGAGGTGATTTGATAGGTCTGGACTTTGTTTGTGGAATTTAGAAGTTTCTAAGTTCTTAGGCGTGAATCCGAGGTAGATTTGGTGTTTCAGTGTTATTTTGAGTGGTTCAAAGGCACATCTAAGTTTGAATGAGGTTATGGGATGTGTTGGCATATTTGGTTGAGGTCCCGAGGGCCTCAGGTGTGTTTCGAGTGGTTAACAGACCAATTCTTGGACTTAAAGGTTGGCAAATTTTCTAGTGTGAATGCTTCTGGTTTCCTTCTATGCGATCGCATGAGAGTGTTTGCGATCGCGTAGGCTTAGCAGGGAGCTGCATTATTTTGTGCTATGTGATCGCACAAGGTTGGCCGCTATCGTGTGTGGGTGTGGTGTTGTGCTTTGCAAACACGTGGTCACTGTCAAGTTCGCGTAGAAGAAAATGAAGCGAGTAAAGGTTGAGTCGTTTGCTATACGCAAACGCGTGAGGGAGGATGCGAACGCGTGGGGTTGTGTGGCAGTGAATCGCGAACGCATGGGATGATATGCGATCGCGTAAAGTTAATTAGGGCAGTGTTAATTGTGCTTTGCGATAGCATGGGAATTGACGCGATCGCACTGAAGAAAAGACTGGGCAGAATGTTTAAACTCTAAGAACGAGGGTTTTAGCTCATAACACCAAAAATCATTAGAGAGCTCGGAAGAAGGCGAATTTGAAGGGGATTTTCAGTAGAGTGATTGGGGTAAGTGTTCTTCACCAAAATTTGGTTTAATTCCATGATTATGTCTTGAATTTTATTATTTAATTTGAGAAGTTGGGGTGAAAATTGGGAGAAAATGGAAGAAAAATTTGAGAAATTCTTTTGGGGATTTGAATGACCATTTGATGTCGGATTTCGAAAAATTTGATATGGGTAGTCTCGTGAGTGTATAAGGATTCAAGCTTTATGATTTTTATCGAATTCCGAGACCTGGGCCCGGGGGCCAGGTTTGACCAAATTCGGGATTTGTGACGTAATTTGATAATTTTGATGTGGGCTTCGCTCAATTGGCATATATTAATGATATAGTATTGATTTTAGTTAGATTCGGGGCGATTTGTGGCCGAGTCGAGCGGCAAGAGCATTGCGGAGTAGAGTTTTGTCTTGATTGAGGTAAGTAACGCTTCCAAACTTGATTCTGAGGGTTCGAAAACCCGAACTACGTGTTATGTGATTAGAATTGGGTGACGCACATGCCAAGTGACGGGCGTGCGGGCGTGCACCGTGAGACTTGTGACCTGGTTCATTCCATGGCACCATTTAGTAGTTCTTTCTTGTTGATATTTGTGCTTCTATCAATGTGATTAAAGTAAACGTGTTGGAAATCATGCTAGATATTATGTTAAGGATTTACGCCAATCCTGTTGAGACACGAGTGGTCATTTGTTGCTGTCATCTCACGTGTTTCGTTGATATTATATACTCAGTCCTCTCATTGCATATCATATCATGTCTCAGTCTCGGTGATTGTTGTTTTACACGTTATGTCATTGATTCGGGCTAGTTCATGCATTTTATGTGAGAGAGACTGGAGAGTGATGAATGAGTGAGGCCGAGAGCCTGATTGTCACGACCCAAAATCCATAAGGTCGTGATGGCGCTGGACACCATTTTCAGGCAAGCCAATCATTTAAATAGTTAAGTTAAATTTTCTGTTTTAGCATTTTTGAAATCATTATCTTTAACTTGTTACGTAATAACTAAACAAAATCCGTTAAGTAATACGATGGTTTAAATGTTCCATTTTAGCAAATATATCCCAAACACATCCCAGAACCGGGTGTCACAAGTACATGAGCAATTTCAAAGAATTTATACAATCATCACAAATCTTGTCCGAAATACAAATTGGACAAGAAATTTAAAATGAAAATAAATACAGTATGAGGGAGACTCTGTCAGCTGCGGAACACCTCCGGATGATGCAGCTCGCCTAAGTCTCCAAGTCCACCACATCGCTATGAAAGTACATGTGCAATAAAAATGCACATCAAGTGTAGCATGAGTACGAAAATAACGTGTACTCAGTAAGTCGCCCGCCTAACCTGTTACATCCCGTAATTTAATATTAAAATTAGTCGTAGTAATCCATATGAACTAGAAGGGATTAAGACCATTCATTTCTCTCTTTCTCGACATGTTCCTTTCTTCTTATTTCCTTATATTTCTCTATACTGGCTACCTTATAAATTATACTTCTGCGGATCAATACATGTGTAAGAAGACTTATGTATAAAGAAAAAATGTTTAATTTTGGATCAACTCGTTTTGAAACAAGAATTTCAGTGTTCTGTTTTTGTATGTGTAATGACAACAGTCAGTTACTGATTTTGATGTTCTATTTGTATATAAACACTGCAGCTTTAATAATTTGATATAAAACTTTTAAAAAAGTATTTCACCTCTAGATTCAACTGTTGTAAAACTCTCTTGGATTTCTTCTAATTTTGCTTGCGTATCGACTTGGTGCACGCTGAGGTATGATGTTTCTAATCTTTTTTTAGTTCTACCCCTCAATATTGCCGTCCTGACATTTTCAATTTTGTGAAGGCACTTGTCAAGGAAAAAAATGTGATTTCTTTTATATTTGATTCATGATTGAATAGATGTGTGTCATTTATCAAATTGTGAAGGCGATTGTTAAGGATACTGAATTATGATGCTTTAAGTGGTCATAGGCGTCATAGAAACTTATGTGACACGTTTAATTGCTTTTAGTTCTCATTTATGGTTCACAACTGAATTATCTGTTTTTGGTACACACATTAGGTTATTTTGAAATGTGTGTCATTTGTTTGCATATCGTTCAATTGTATTTTGATACCCTTATATACATTGTGTATGGTATTTTGAGTGAAATATTTTTGTAAAAAGTTTGAAAAATATGATTTTATATAGTTATTAATATTACTACTTTCGAATATACTTTAAATTATACACATAATATGAGAAAGTATATAAAGGAGATTTTCTTTATTGTAAAGTGTGAGACTTTATTGGGTAGTTGTTGTTGTTGTTGTTGTTGTAAAGACATAAAGTATTTTCTCACAAGAAAAGAAGGTTATGTTTTTACCATTTCAAGAATTAAGCATACGGAAATTTGTACTCTTTATATGAGATTAGGACAATTAGAAGTTGAGAAAATATATGTATTTTTACATGGATGTTTTAATAAAATAATAGTGCGTATTAATTTATTATGGTACCCCATGACCATGATAGTAAGTTATATAAAGTGTGCTAAAAGTGAATAGTATTTTAAGTAAGTTGAGATAATCCTTAATTATGTAAATTATTGGGTAATGGGGGAATTAACTAGTTAATTAATAATTAGTGGTTGAGTAATTAAAGGCTTTTGAATAAGGGTAAGGAGCCAAAACGTGGCAGCACAACAAGAGTTCATTAAAGCCAAAGTGTGACTCTTATTTCATGGAATTATGTGGCAAATAGATGAGAGTCTGGAGCTTCTACAAGAAATTTTTATCAGTGCTAGCAACCAACGTGAGACCATTCTTGACATTCGAAATAAGCTATTTACTTCAACTCTGCAACAATTTCAAAGCAATAGAGCAAGGAAAGCAAACTCATCAACAAATTGTCGTACATGGTCAAAACCACATAAACCAAGATCCAATTATTCTATTAGGAGTTACTGTTGTGTCTTAAGTGGAGATTGAAAGGAAATGGATAATGGGTTTCTATATTTTGCTATTCCCTGAATGATGTCTTAAATTTTATGGGCCATAATGCAGAAACTTTAATATTTGTGTAGAACTTGATTCGGTTTGCAGCCGAATTAGGACTATATAATAACACACAAAAGTCAGAGTTTGTAGAGATGTGAGATTTTGCACGATGCAATTCTTTTTAAAAGTATCATACGAATTTTTCCCTACTCCAGGTATGTTAAGGTCATCCCTTCTTTCTTTTGGCATGATCCAAATTATACAGAAGAAACGAGCAAATGCACAGTTTCCATAAACTACTATATTCATAGAAATTTAGGGGTTTCTATATTCTTGATTCCCCATGTGAATTATTATTATATCTTCTGTTCATGGGTCCTAGAAAAATACGTATTTGATAATATTTATCCGAAAGGCATATTGATTTTTATGGCATTCCGAGAAAATTTTATTGACGTATTTCTTATGCATTTCATGCATTCATACATGTACATTGACCCATGACCAGATGGCGTTATATACGTGTATATATGTATATTATATTTATATGGGATATGGGAAAAGGTTATGGCGTTATATACGCACCACCACCTGATAAGCTGGTATACGTTGATGATTTGCCCACAGTGGCCGAGATGATATGATGGGATGCCCTCAGAGGCTTGATGATGTTATGTACGTAATGAGCTATGCATTACATGACATTTATATGCATATGCATGCCATTATAAATATTTCATGATTACAGAGTTATCCCGACTTAAAGGTTGAGTCATTACTCCATGTTTATTCCATGTCCTTTGTATACTTATTTACATGCCTTACATACTCGGTACATTATTTGTCCTGACGTGCTTTTGTTGGGGACGCTGCAGTCATGCCTGCAGGTATAGATAATCAGTTTGACGAGCCCTCATAGTAAACGAGATTGGCATTCAGCGAAGGATCGGTAAGGCTCCACCTCATTCAGAGTGCAACCAAGTCTATGAGTCATCGTGTCAGAGTTTTACTACAGAATTATGGGTAGGCCGGTACCCTATCCCATTTGATGTCAGTAAATCTTAGAGGCTTTGTAGACAGATGTTCAGTTTGTACAGTATGTCAGAGGCCTTAATGGTCCATATGTATTCGTGTTTTATGAACGATAGTTTATTGATACAAGGTTGCCCACTTACAAGTTGTACATTACGAGTTCTAGCCATGTTGGCCCATGATAGTCACAAAGAAATAAATGAGTTACAGAGTGGTTCGCTCGGGCCAATGCGGCATCGGGTACCAGCCACGCCTCCCCATGTTCGGGGCATGACATAACCTCAGAGAGGTAGTGACGAGAGGTCGAATTAGACACTTGCTAGAGGTTAATTTAGTATATTCAAGTATGACACTAAGCATGATTATCATAGGCAATTTATTAAAATCAGGAATAAATAATATCAACTCCTTCCACATTTAACACTTTAAATCTTCGTCATATTAATAACAATTAATCAACGGGAAGGAACAACTTCTTCCAAAAATTTTAATAACTTTAAATCTCTGTCATTTCAGTTGACAACTTAAAATTCCAGGCCAGTAATAAGGCAAAAATCACAGCAAATACGCAGTAAATATCATGCACAAGCAATGCCGAGGGTCGAATGGCGCGGACCAACAATAATAAATTGTGCACTTCCGAAGGGTCGAACGACTCGAACCATAGATGTATCTATTTTTTCCCGCTCGCGAATCGATCATGCGACGCGGTCAACATAAAAATAATAAGGCTAGCCTGCTTGCGAATCATACCTGCGACTCAGGTGCTCATATGTACACATATTCACATAATAAATCCGCATTTTTATCAAGAAAGCAGTTTCTCAGGAAAGTGGTAAAATTCTTCTTAAAGAAACATGAAAATTAGTTTTTAAATCTTTGTTTTTAAACTCATTTGCCAAATTTAATAATATTCAATAATATAACCTTATCAGGAATACAATTATCTACGTAGGAATCAATTCTCTTTCTAAATGATTAAGAGAGGCACACTCTAGTCTTCTTAGGAAATAATTTACCGATTCAATAGCATTAACAGTTTAGTATTATGGGCAGGATCACATGTACAACCCGTAAGGCATGCTAGTGGGTCCTAGACTACCCGGACATGGCATAATAGTAGCTACGCACGGACTCCTGTCACCTNCCCCCCCCCCAGAAAGTTAGAAAGGAGACTTACCTCACTCCGAAATTCCATAACCGACTTCCAAGCCCTTCCGACGACTCCAACGGACGTACAACACCCCAAAACTATCTAAATAACGGCAAACCAATGAAAATATACTCTAATATTTTCAACAATTCCAAATTATATAATTTCCCAACCTCACTCAGCGAATTGACCAAAATGCCCTCGGGCCCATGTGCCCAGAATCCAAAATTTCTTGAAGATATATTCTACCCATAGCTTTACTAGTTTAAATATACAATTTAGTCTAAATTTCATGCTCAAATTCGTGGCTAAAAATCCAAATTACCATTTCTAGGTTTTCTTCAAAATTTCCCACTTTTCCCACAATATTTCATGTTTACTCCATGCATATAACTTGTACTAATCTTAAAAACATGAAGGAATTACTTACTTAGTGATGTTTGACGAAAACCCATTCTTGAAGCTCCTCAAAATCGCCCCCATCCATGAGAAATATGAGAGAAATGGCCCACAAATCTCGGTTTAAAAAATTCTGCCCAGGCCATTTTTCGCACCTGCGATTCCACAGGTGCGACCAAAATTCCGCACCTGCAGCTTTTCCTCAGCTCCAGCCAAATTCGCACCTGCGCCCCATAGCCCTCATCTGCGACTTCGTAGGTGCGGAAATATCATCGCACCTGCGCTCCCAGCCAGACCACCACTTCTTCGCACCTACGGCGCCATAGCCGCACCTGCGGCCAAAGCCCCGCAGGTGCGGTCACACCAGATGACAACAATTCCAGCTCCTCTTCTAACTTCAAATATTGATCCGTTAACCACCCGGAATCCACCCGAGGCCCCCGGGACCCCGTCCAATTATACCAACCTGTTCCAAAACATAATGCGGACTTGCTCGAGGCCTCAAATCACATCAAACAACATCGAAACCACGAATCTCACCCAAATCCCAACTTTATGAACTTAGAAATTTCCAACCTCTACATCTGATGCCGAAACCTATCAAATCACGTCCGATTGACCCCAAATTTTGCACACAAGTCATATTTGACATTACGGACCTGCTCCAACTTCCAGAATCGCATTCCGACCCCGATATCAAAATTCCCACTTCCGGTCGGATTTCTCAAAAACCTTCAAATTTCTATCTTTAGTCAAATGACTTCAAAATGACCTACGGACATCCGAATTCACTTCCGATCGCGCTCCCAACTCCAGAATCACCATACGAAGCTATTCCTAAACTCGAAATCCCAAACAGATATCAATAACACTGAAATGCGCTTCAAGCCGAACTTAGAAAATTTCTTCAAAATACTGACTTCCACAATATACGTCGAAACGCTCCCGGGTTATCCAAAACCCGATCCGGACATACGCCCAAGTCCAAAATTATCATACGAACCTGCTGGAACCTTCAAATCTTGGTTCGGAGGTCGTTTACTCTAAACTTTCCAAAATTCCATTCCGACAATACCTACAAGTCATAATACCTGAAATGGAGTTGCTCATGACTTCAAACCGCTGAACGACGCGCTAGAGTTCAAAACAGGCGGTCGGGTCGTTACATTCTCCCCCACTTAAACAGACTTCATCCTCGAACGTGATAAGAACTGCTCTGGAATTATCTGAAATCACTATTTAACACCCCGAGCACCTGCCCGTGCTACCACAACCCAGTTGAGTACATTAGCTTGATCAAATCTGAAGATTTCTTCTTTTATCCATATA
>ML420823.1:0-30131 GCA_005239525.1 Nicotiana knightiana | reverse complement strand
CTTGATCAAATCTGAAGATTTCTTCTTTTATCCATATATTAAGCTCAGAATCCAGTTCCAACACTTGAAATTTCTCTGCCAGGCCTAGTTTCAATATATAAATACTGTATCAACTACCACACGATATACCAGAACATGACTGCATACCTTTGCTGAATTAGCACCATGCACCGCAAAATTCGTCATCTAACCACAATGACATTCCCTGAACCTTAATAGCCAAAATTTCACGAATCTGATGCTCCCGATGCACATCATAACAAATATACATACATCCTGCTATAATGCTGACGATACCACCACAACAGAGGAGATGTGTAGAAATTCATACCCAATTGCACAGTTAGCAAATCATTGAATAACTCATCTTGACTAGAATCATCACCTCATTATGAACCGAATAAGGGTAACTGTCCTTTCATGTATTTCACATAACCTTATCGCACTTGATCCCAGATCCAATAATCTCGTCTCACCCAGTATGAACTGTTCAGACAACAAATCATCCCAGACATGACCAACAGTCTCACATGATACCACATCGCGCCAATAGGCCATAACTTGAACATGATAAATAAGAAATGACTTAGGAAGGGACTACTCAACCCGTGCAACTAATGTGAACTTTCCTCAGAAAATAGGAAGTAAAACATAAGAAAAATAAATATAGGAACCTGACTCATCATCACACTGTTGCGGCGTGCAACCCGATCCAAATAATATAACTGTGGCAACGTGCCACCCGATCCACACATAAAATTCACATAAGGAAATATATACGGAGCTGAATTGCTCACTATTACAAATTACTGAATATCGATCATAAGCACGCTAAGTGCATAATACCATCATGGGGAGACTGACAAAGCCATATGCTCACAAAACTCAAGCACAACTGAGGTGCGATATATATGTATACTCTGGATCTCAAGAGCTGTCCTGCTCACATAACCTCATCACTACGCGGAGATCTCAACACATAAGAAATCATCAAGCCGTTTCACAACTCACATGGCACAATCATATTATCACTCGAATTTGACGAAGACGGAACAACATCCACTGTTATAATACCTTTTCATGAAAAGCGCTTTACTAAAATGGACATGCCTGGCTCATACGGAGCCCATAATCATATTTAAATCCATCCACAAACATCGAGTCTACCTTGCTTGCAGCAAACTAAGCTAATAGATTTACCTGGGTCCGTATTAACCCGCTTCCTCTCATAATACGCAAGAACAACGATCATAGCCGGTATAAACATCCCACAGTCCACAACCAAATGAATAAACACCTTCCAGGCATAAAGCCTCAAATAAGCAGTATTGCCCTTCTTTATACTCAGTCCAAATCTTTAATCTATTAAGTGACTACATGTCACACTTATACAATCTCCTCGTGGTCACGCTCCCACGACTTTCCACACAAGGTATCAAGTCTGCACATCCATACCACCGAACACACTGGTGCCAAAAAACGCATCAAGAACCCATGACCAGGGTACAAAGCCTCTTTCACCGAATGTCGATCTCAGGTGACACTGAAGATAATACCAACTTACTCTGAACTTTCAAATCACTCTTTTTCTTGCTCATCCGAGCTCATGACATCCTTGATAACACCGAACCGCAATCTCGATTCTTACTCCCAGTTACATACTGCTTACCACATCCAACATGCCAATATGAGATAGCGCAAGAATTCCATCATAATTTCTAAACCACCAATAAGGTGAACACTTCATCATATAGGAACCTTTTACTTAACTTAATTCAAGAGTACCATCTCAACACACGAGTGAATTCTCACAATCACCCAACATGCAAGTCCTTAAGTAGTAGTCTATACCACCATAACCCCTTCCGAGATCCGCCTACACCTGACAGGCCATAGCACTCAAATGCTCCCACATAAAATCCATTACGACGGACGACAAGCCCCGCACACACCAGCACAACCACATGCATAACTTAATCACATCGAAGGAACTGATCACTACCGTAAATGTGCCATTTCAACCATAGCTAATCAATCTATCTTCTTTTAATCATCTTCAATTGCCTCAGGAATAATAGTAACTTCCTTCAACTCATAGCAAACTCAACCCCCACTCATCCCGAGTGACCTTGATTCACGAGACCATGCTGCCTAAATCCCGCAACCCGTCTCATACCCCCTGATAATCTTTCTACAATCCAAAGTTTATTTCTCTCACTCCTCCAATGCTATGCTGCATGCTGAAACATATCATAGAACACTCCAACCATCTTCCTTTTTCTCAGAAATTACTCTGCAAAATCTCGATTCTCGATCTTACTTCTGCCTGAAACCCTTAAACGCCGCATTCTTAACTTTGAATTCACTAGGACCGTTATTGAGAGTCACCCACTCTGACTGGTCCCGAATACAATCAACTCCAAGGCTCTCCTAGCACATGAACACCCTTTTCAATGAAACATGTGAACGAGTCACTATCCTTACAACTCGCCTATGCCTTAAGCATAAATTTTGAATCTTCCAAAGCCTAACCCTGGTATGACAGGGCCAACTTTTGCACACATTCATCAAATCCCATGCACAATCACCATTTTACTCCTTTCCCTTAGCTGCGATAACTTGCCGACACGCCGATAATCCGTAACCCCATGAGAAGACAATCCTACAACCCAACTGCAGATGGTGGGACTCCCCCACTTAGCCCGAAGCTACTCCTTGCACCACTCTAGACCCTGCCGAGATCCTTTCTCCTTTGTTAACATGATCTTGATCAACCAATCCGTCCAATTATTCCAAATTCTCTTGCTAGCACTCCCTAAATACTCAAATTCTCTAGCATCATTCACACATTCTGCCTCCTATCGAATAGCCACTAGAATCCCTCGCAGAAACTTTTCAACCATGCACCGCTAACCTATTCACAGGAGATAACACACCTGTGGAAATCACCCGCGGACACCTTCCAACGACGCTGAAATACACGCTTCTCTGCGACATCAATACCCCATCCTACGCCCTGCTTCATTTACCAACTTTACTAGTCTGTCCGCTCCTCATGGACATCCATTAAATGCGCGACAATATCTTCAAATTCCAAGCTATGCTGCCGCTCCCCCACTTTGCGAGGGCTTGACTTCCGCTTCTTACACCTGGCCTCCTAGAAATGGAACCACTGCCTAAACTCAATTCAATATCATTCTCTGTAGCTCTTAAACCAGCAGATCACCACGACTTCAAACTCTCCGAAGAGCATCTTTCTCTAGCTGCCTTCATTATCAACACTTATCCAGTACTAAACCACCGCGCCTCACGGTCTCTGACAGCCGCTTCTTCAATACTTCTTCACAATACTCTGACCCCATGCAACCGAAGAAGCCATAACACCGGCAAACTTAACATATTCCATTCTATCAGCGACGACGACACCACATCACGGGTGCATATCCCACCTCACATGAAGACACCAAGTCTTACTGCTTTATCAACCCCAACCAGACCATTCATAATCCAAATGCCTTTCCTCTGCCGGAACAAAAATGTTGAACTCTCGAATTCACGCCCTGAGAAGACCTCCCTTCAAGCCATTCATCACCCCCAACATACGGGCAAGCATTCTATCATCATATCGACATCACGCGACAACTAATTGTAAGCATCATCACTACCTGAGCATAGCATTAAGGCTCTCAGAAACACAACTACTGAGCTGAAACAACATGTTATCCTTCTGCAGGGCCATAACAGCAGCCCCCAACCAATTACACATGGAAAACATCTCGCATCATATCTGTAACACCATTTCAATTCCTCAAATTCCCGATTCATAGCAAGCGCTTCGCGACGTATAACATTGAGTAGGAAGAAACATAGGAATAAGCTTCAAAGGAATCGAATCGCACGATGAGGAATCAAGAAGGGAAATACTCCTAAAAGCCCCGTAGCCTCTCGAAGATAAGCACAGACGTCTCTGTACCGATCCGCAAGACTCTACTAGACTTGCTCATGACTCGTGAGACCTAAGGGAAACTAGTGCTCTAATACCAAGTTGTCACGACCCAAAATCCATAAGGTCGTGATGGCGCCGGACACCATTGTCAGGCAAGCCAATCATTAAAATAGTTAAGTTAAATTTCCTATTTTAGCATTTTTGAAATCATTATCTTTAACTTGTTACGTAATAACTAAACAAAATTCATTAAGTAAGTACGACGGTTTAAATGTTCCATTTTAGCAAATATATCCTAAACACATCCCAGAACCGGGTGTCATAAGTACATGATCAATTTTTAAGAATTTATACAATCATCCAAAGCTTGTCCGAAATACAAATTGGACAAGGAATTTAAAATGAAAATAAATACAGTATGAGGGAGACTCTGTCAGCTGCGGATCGCCTTCGGATGATGCAGCTCGCCTAGTCTCCAAATCTTCCACATCGCTATGAAAGTACCTATGCAATAAAAATGCACAGCAAGTGTAACATGAGTACGAAAATAACGTGTATTCAATAAGTCGCCCGCCTAACTTCTGAGAGGTAGTGACGAGAGGTCGAATTAGATACTTACTAGAGGTCAATTTAGTATATTCAAGTGTGACACTAAGCATGATTATCATAGGCAATTGATTGAAATCAGGAATAAATAATATCAACTCCTTCCACATTTAACACTTTAAATCTTCGTCATATTAATAACAATTAATCAACGGGAAGGAACAACTTCTTCCAAAAATTTTAATAATTTTAAATCTCTGTCATTTCAGTTGACAACTTAAAATTCCAGGCCAGTAATCAGGCAAAAATCACAGCAAATACACAATAAATATCATGCGCAAGCAATGCCGAGGGTCGAACGGCACATATCAACAATAATAAACTATGCACTACTGAAGGGTCGAACGACTCGAACCATAGATGCATCTATTTTTCCTCGCTCACGGATCGATCATGCGACGCGGTCAACATAAAAATAATAAGGCTAGCATGCTCGCCAATCATACCTGCGACTCAGGTGCTCATATGTACACATATTCACATAATAAATCCGCATTTTATCAAGAAAGCAGTTTCTCAGGAAAGTGGTAAAATTCTTCTTAAAGGAACATGAAAATTAGTTTTTAATCTTTGTTTTGAAAGTCATTTGCCAAATCTAATAATATTCGATAATATAACCTTATCAGGAATACAATTATCCACGCAGGAATCAATTCTCTTTCTAAATGATTAAGAGAGGCACACTCTAGTCTTCTTAGGAAATAATTTACCGATTCAATAGCATTAACAATTTAATATTATGGGCAGGATCATATGTACAACACGTAAGGCATGCTAGTGGGTCCTAGACTGCCCGAACATGGCATAATAGTAGCTACGCACGGACTCCCGTCATCCCGTGCGTACGTAGCCCCCGCAGATAGTAGCACATACTTAATTAGTTCACCTAGGGGGACAATTCCCCCTCACAAAGTTAGAAAGGGGACTTACCTCGCTCCGAAATTCCATAACCGGCTTCCAAGCCCTTCCGACGACTCCAACGGACGCACAACGCCCCAAAACTATCCAAATAACGGCAAACCAATGAAAATATACTCTAATATTTGCAACAATTCCATGCTCAAATTCTACACTCTAATAGAAATTTCTATTCCATACTCTAATAGAAATTTCTCGAAGATATATTCTACCCATAGCTTTACTAGTTCAAATATCCGATTTACTCTAAATTCCATGCTCAATTTTTCCACAATCTTTCATGTTTACTCCATGCATATAACTTGTATTAATCTTAAAAACATGAAGGAATTACTTACCTAGTAATGCTTGACGAAAACTCACTCTTGAAGCTCCTCAAAATCGCCCCCATCCATGAGAAATATGAGAGAAATGGCCAACAAATCTCGGTTTAAAACATTCTGCCCAGACCATTTTTCGCACCTGCGATCAGATCTTCGCAGCTGCGATTCCACATGTGCGACCAAAATTCCGCACCTGCGGCTTTTCCTCAGCTCCAGCCAAATTCGCACCTGCGCCTCATAGCCCGCATCTGCGACTTCGCAAGTGCAGAAATATCATCGCACCTGCGTTCTCAGCCAGACCACCATTTCTTCGCACCTGCAGCGCCATAGTTGCACCTGCGGCCAAAGCCCCGCAGGTACGGTCACACCAGATGATAGCAATTCCAGCTCCTCTTCTAACTTCAAGTATTGATCCGTTAACCACCCGGAATCCACCAGAGGCCCCCGTGACCCCGTCCAGTTATACCAACTTGTTCCAATACATAATGCGAACTTGATCGAGGCCTCAAATCACATCAAACGACATCGAAACCACGAATCAGCACCCAAATCCCAACTTCATAAACTTAGAAATTTCCAACTTCTACATCCGATGCTGAAACCTATCAAATCACGTCCGATTGATCCCAAATTTTTCACACAAGTCATATTTGACATTACGGACCTGCTCCAACTTCCGAAATCGCATTCCGACCCCGATATCAAAATTCCCACTTCCGGTCGGATTTCTCAAAAACCTTCAAATTTCTATCTTTAGACAAATGACTTCAAAATGACCTACGGACATACGAATTTACTTCCGATCGTGCTCCCAACTCCAGAATTACCATACGAAACTATTCCAGACTCGAAATCCCAAACGGACATTAATAACACTGAAATGCGCTTCAAGCCGAACTTAGGAAATTTTCTTCAAAATATTGACTTCCACAATATATGCCAAAGCGCTCCCGGGTTATTCAAAACCCGATACGGACATACGCCCAAGTCCGAAATCATCATACGAACCTGCTGGAATCTTCAAATCCTGATTCGGAGGTCGTTTACTCAAAATTCTAATCTTAGTCAATTTCTCCAACTTAAGGCTTCTGGAATGAGAATTTTCTTCCAAACCAACTCTAAACTTTCCGAAATTCAATTCCGACCACACCTACAAGTCATAATACCTGAAATGGAGCTGCTCACGACTTCAAACTGTTGAGCGACGCGCTAGAGCGCAAAACGACCGGTCGGGTAGTTACACTGATATTGAGTGACAGATATGAGGTCGGACTGCACGCCGCATCATGTTATATTTATTATGCCTGAATCTGACTTATGTTAGCGCTTGGGATGTAGGAGCCCCTCCGGAGTCTGTATCACACCCCTAGTGAGCGCAGTGATATTTGAGGGATGGATCTTCCCTGGACATGGATCTTGTCCGAAGTGTTTATGCTTGGAGATGGATCTTCTCCATGAGACTGGATTGGCCTATTTCCATCGGTACTGAGCGACTTAGGTCAGTGACGTGTATACGTATTCTGGGATGGATATTCCCTGGGCCGTTGATCCATATACAATACCAAGTGGTTGTGAGGTGTATCATTAACTGGAGATGGATCTTCTCCTTAGGGCTGGATCGGCCTTTCTCAGTACTGAGTAACTTCTGTCTGATGTGTATATATTCTGGGATGGATATTCCCTGGGCCATGCGAGCCATATACAGTACTGAGTGGACGAGTATTTGAGAGTGGGAGCACATTGTGCATTTCATACTGTTGATGCATTGGCATGTAGAATACGTCGAGGTATATATGTTAAACTTTTCGGAACTGTGTTATCTTATCATTTTGAGTTGTCTAGTTAACTGAAAGCATGCCTAAATTTCTGTACATTTATTCTGTCTAAATATGGAGGTTTAGTCCGTCACTACCTCTCAGTCCACAGATTTGGCTTGTTACTTACTGAGTTGGTGTACTCACGTTACTCCCTATACATTGTGTGCAGATTCAGGTGCTAGGACTGAGTGAGATCTAGTTTACTCTCTTTGGAGCACTTCGGAGATTGTAAGGTAGCTGCACGACGTCCGCAGCCTTGCCTTTATCCTTCCTATTTAGTCATTTTGTTTATTCTCAGATTTTCTATTTCCTTTTAGTTGCTCATGATTGATGACTCCGGGTTTTGGGGTTGTATTTAAATGTTTTACCTAAATTTATTTGTTTTGAAATGCTAAAATGGAAGATTTATGAAATACTGGTAAATATTGAATCAAATAAAGGGTTTCTTATGTTAAGCATAGTGAATTGGCTAGCCTAGTATCACTATAGGCGCCATCACTGCCGGGTTGGTTTTCGGGTCGTGACAGTTGGTATCAGAGCTCTAGGTTATATAGGACTCACCGGTCATAAGCAGGTTTAGTAGAGTCTTGCGGATCGGTACAGAGACGTCTGTACTTATCTTCGAGAGGCTGCAAAACCCTTAGGAAAATCTCACATTCTTGAATTCTTGTCGTGCGAATCTGTCGATTCTGGTAACTAAATTTTGATTTTTTCATTCTCTCACAGATGGTGAGGACACGTACTACCGGTCAGGATGATCAGCCACCTGTTGGGCATATGAGAGGCCGAGGCCGCGGTCGAGGCCGTGGTAGAGGGAGGGGTGTAGCCTGCGCAGCGGCCGGGGCAGTACCTATGGACCCTCCAGCTATTCCAGATCAGGTCCCAGTCGCAGATGTTCCAATGGGACCGGCTCAGGCATCAGCTGTGCCTATTGTTATTCCGTCTCTTTAGGAGACCTTGGCACAGATTTTGACCGCATGCACCAGTCTTGCTCAGGCGGTCGTTGTTTCTACATCAGCAGCTACTTCTCAGGTCGAGGGAGGCACTCAGACCCCTGCCGCCCGTACACGTGAGTAGGTTGTTCAGGGACTTTAGACACCGGGGGCAGCCCCAGCCCATCTGGTTGCAACAGTTCAGGATTTTGTGATTCCCGTCATGCCAGATGACGAGCAGCGCAGGTTGGAGAGGTTTGGTAGACTTCAGCCTTCGACTTTCAGTGGTACTGAGGGAGAGGATGCCCAGGGTTTCTTAGACAAGTGTCAGAGGATGCTTCGCACAGCAGGTATATTGGAGACTAGTGGGGTCTCGTTTACTACTTTACAGTTTTCGGGAGCTGCCTTTACTTGGTGGGAGGCTTATGAGAGGCGTAGGCCTGTTGGTGCATCGCCCTTTACTTGGCAGCAGTTTTCCACTCTCTTCTTAGAGAAATATGTTCCACAGTCCCGCAAAGAGGAGCTGCGCAGGTAGTTTGAGCAACTGCATTAGGGTGATATGAAGGTGTCGCAGTACGAGATGAGTTTTTCTGAGCTTGCCCGTCATGCTATTTGGTTGGTCCCTACAGACAGAGATAGGATCAGGAGGTTCGTGGATGGCCTCACATATCAGCTTCACATTCTTATGACTAGAGAGAGAGTATCGGGTGCTACTTTTGAGTAGGTTATTGATATTGCCTGATAGATTGAGTCAGTCCGTGGCCAGGAGCGGGATGAGAGAGAGTCCAAGAGGCCTCGAGGATCTTGTAGTTTTGGTGGTGTTCCTTCAGGAGGACAATTTCAGTACGACAGAGGCCGTCCCTTCAGGCAGGCTCAGCCAGGTCGCTCAGGTTATCATGGTGGATCAGCTAGCCGTGATCCTCCCAGTTCGCATCAGGGGCACCCATCATTCAGTGCTATACCAGCTCAGAGTTCATCTTGTGCACCATCGGTTAGGGTTCATCTATGTCTGGTTCTTCTAGTGGTTATCCTGGTGCTAGGGGTTCCCTTCAGTCGGGAGTGCCATTCTCCGAGAGGGGTTGCTTCGAGTGTGGAGATGCGGGTCATATCAAGAGGTTTTGTCCCCATCTTACGGGAGGTACTTATCAGCAGAGGAGCTAGCCCGCGGCTTCAATCCCAGTTACTGCACCACCCGCGCAAGTAGCTTGGGATGGGGGTCGGGCAGCTAGGGGTCACCCTAGAGGGGGAGGTCGATCCGGTGGTGATCAAGCCCGCTTTTATGCACTTTCAGCTAGACCAGATGCTATGGCTTCAGATGCCGTGATCCCAGGTATTGTTTCAGTCTGTCACGAGATGCTTCAGTTTTTATTTGATTCTGGTCCTTCATATTCATATGTTCATCATATTTTGCCCATTATCTGGATATGCCCCGTGAGTCTTTAGTTACATTTGTTCATGTGTTCGCCCTGGAGGAGATACTGTTATTATGGACCGTGTGTGTGCCAGTCATGTGTGGTGTCTATTGGGAGTCTGGAGACCCAAGTGGATTTGTTATGTCTCAGTATGGTCGACTTCGATGAGGTTTAAAAGGGGAAAATGCTGAATTCTTAGGTAGCACGGACGATCTCGATGATCAGATAGATGATGTTACTTTTAGGTATGGCTTGATGAAGGTGTAAGTTTCAGAAGATGCTCTGTGTCTTGATTTATGGGTACCTCATTTGTGAGGCGGCACTCTCCTTGTTGTTCGGCTGCGAGTATTCAAATTCGGCCTTGTAACACCTACAAGTTGTAGGGGTAGTTCCTTGTGGCGTGATCGCGTATTGGAGGAGTACTATACATTCCAACGACAAAGTTGAGATCAAATATGTGATTTGTGTGCTTTGAAGGTTTGGGAACTGGAAACTCGGATGAGTAGACGATTTCATAGTGGAGGGCTGTAGTGACGTAGCTAAGGTTAGTTGGATGATAGTGTATGTTGTTGAGATTCAATTATTTTGGACCTTCGGAGGGTTATTTGTCGATTAGGTATGACCAGATTGATTTGGGGTTCATTGGTAGACCCAGTAGGGGTAGGTGTCTTGCACCAAGTCAGATTGATTGGCTACATAGTGCTATTGTGATGGGTGTCAGTTAGTGGTTATTGGGCTTATCTGTGCTTTGGGATAATCTAGGGGATTACCCGTCCCTGCTTCAGGTA
Organism: Nicotiana knightiana; assembly: GCA_005239525.1. Taxonomy (NCBI): domain Eukaryota; kingdom Viridiplantae; phylum Streptophyta; class Magnoliopsida; order Solanales; family Solanaceae; genus Nicotiana; species Nicotiana knightiana. The sequence goes on along the minus strand of ML420823.1, from coordinate 19,389 downwards.
GTGGTGATTCGTTGGTTTTAGACATGCATGGTGCAGTTCAGTTGTGGTTTATAGCGAAGTTTGAGTAAGGTAAAGGAGATGGGTATCGTAGGATTTGGACGTATTGGTTGTGTTATTTCATATTCGTGTGGCATGGTAGCATCCGATTTCTCGTGGTTATGGTAATTCACTTGAGTACTTGATATCGAGTTTCATGTGGTTTTTGATTTTGAGCAAGACGGAGCGAGGGATATAATATGGACCAGCATTCAGATGGGGTTCACGTATTGCAGCGGAGTATGTTAAATATGACCCATGTGTGTTAGATTCATGTGCTTTGTGTATGCGGTGTGTGGGGAGTTCCTGGTGTGCGTTGGGGTGATACCCGTTGATTTTGCAGGGCGGTTTCCTAGTTTATGTCATTTGTCATGTTTGTGTCCATTTGGGATGTTGCCTGTTGGTGCCTGGACTGCACGGATTGTGGCTTTAAGCTGTATGGATATGTCATGTCGCTAGAGCGGTTGTGGTAAATGAGATGAGGTCGTCGGACCTAGAATGGGTGCTATCGGATCTGGTTGCGGCATATGCGGAAGGATATTGATTCTAATCGGCTTAGAAATTTTTCTATATCTTCCGTCGAAGAGGGGGAGGTCCATCTCTTGATGATCCGACGAATGGTTATGGAGTTCTGTGAGTTTCTTCTTCATTGGCAGTATTGGAAGGTGTTGGAACGGGTCTCTTTGTGATAACAAGTTATTACCGACATTTGGGTGGCTTGGGCATCTGCTGTGATTTGAACTTATCATTATGAGTGTTCGTGATAGGTGAGATATCATGTGGTTTCGTCTTGAGTAATGACCCTGGTTTGATACAGCTTGTACATACTTATTCGGTGTGTGGATGCGTGACTCTGATCTTGTAGATAAGTTCGGACGTGGGAATTTGGATTCTAAGGCTTAGGGGTTAGGTTGGATGAAGATAAATTCGAATGTGTTGCGTTATTAGATCTATGCGGGGCAGGGTGACGTGAGGTCACCCCCGGGTATGTGCTGGGTAAGGTTATTCGGCGGTTTGATGGCTTTTGGAACGAACTCTTGGCATGTTCGAGGACGAACGTCTGTTTAAGAGAGGGAGAATGTAACGACCCGGCCAGTCGTTCCGAGAGTTTAGCCCCGTTTCCCTAATTTTGTCTTTTTATGTGTTTTTAAACTCTATCATGTTGTGTTAGGTTAGTTGGCCCGGGTTCGAAGCGGTTGTGGAGAGAAATGAGACACTTAGTCTCCTAAGTTGGTGAATTAGTTGGAAAAGTCAATCGGAAGTTGACTTATAGATAAACGATCTTGGAATACGGTTTTTATGGCTCAGATAGCTTCCTTAGGTGATTTGGGACTTAGGAGTGTGTTCGGAATGTTATTCGGAGGTTCGTGGTAGAACTAGGCTTGAATTGGCGAAATTGGATTATTTTTGGAAATTTCCGGTCGGCAGTGGAAAGTCAGCTATCGGAGTCGGAATGGAATTACGAAAATTGGATTAGGTCCGTAGCGTCATTTGTGACGTGTGTGAAAAATTTCAGGTCATTCAGAGGTGATTTGATAGGTTTTGACGTTGTTTGTGGAGTTTAGAAGTTTCTAAGTTCTTAGGCTTGAATCTGAGGTAGATTTGGAAGGCTCGAATAAGTTTGAATGAGGTTATGGGATGTTTTGTCATGTTTGGTTGAGGTTCCGAGGGCCTCGGTTGTGTTTCGGATGGTTAACGGACCAATGCTTGGACTTAAAGATTGGCAGATTTTCTGGTTTGAATGCTTCTGGTTTCCTTCTATGCGATCGCATGAGAGTGTTTGCGATCACGTAGGCTTAGCGGGGAGCTGCATTGTTTTGTGCTATGTGATCGCACAAGGTTGGCCGCGATCGCGTGTGGGTGTGGTGTTGTGCTTTGCGAACGCGTGGTCACTGTCGCGTTTGCATAGAAGAAAAGGGAGCAAGTGAAGGTTGAGTCGTTTGCTCTACGCGAACGCATGAGGGAGGATGCGAACGCGTGGGGTTGTGTGGCAGTGAATCGCAAACGCGTGGGCTGGTATGCGATAATGTAAGGTTAATTAGGGGAAGTGTTAATTGTGCTTCGCGATCGCGTGGGAATTGACGCAATCGCACTTAAGAAAAGACTGGGCAGAATGTTTAATTTCTAAGAACGAGGGTTTTAGCTCATAACACCAAAATTCATTAGAGAGCTCGGGAGAAGGCGAATTTGGAGGGGATTTTTAGTAGAGTGATTGGGGTAAGTGTTCTTCACTAAAATTTGGTTTAATTCCATGATTATGTCTTGAATTTTATCATTTAATTTGGGAAATTGGGGTGAAAATTGAGAGAAAATGGAAGAAAAATTTGAGAAATTCTTTTGGTGATTTGAATGGCCATTTGATGTCGGATTTCGAGGAATTTGATATTGGTAGACTCGTGAGTGAATAAGGATTCCAATTTTGTAATTTTTATCGAATTCCTAGACATGAGCCCGGGGGCCGGGTTTGACCAAATTCGGGATTTGTGACGTACTTTGATAATTTTGATGTGGGCTTCGCTCAATTGGCATATATTAATGATATAATACTGATTTTGGTTAGATTCGAGGCGATTTTTGGCCGAGTCGAGCGACAAGAGCATTGCAGAGTAGAGTATTGCCTTGATTGAGATAAGTAACGCTTCTAAACTTGATTCTGAGGGTTCGAAACCCCGAACTACGTGTTATGTGATTAGAATTGGGTGACGCACATGCCAAGTGACGGGCGTGTGGGCATGCACCGTGAGACTTGTGACCTGGTTCATTCCATGGCAACATTTAGTAGTTCTTTCTTGTTGATATTTATGCTTCTATCAATGTGATTAAAGTAAACGTGTTGGAAATCATGCTAAGTATTATGTTAAGGCTTTACGCCGATCCTGTTGAGATCCGAGTGGTCATTTATTGCTGTCATCTTACGTGTTTCGTTGATATTATATACTCAGTCCTCTCATTGCATATCATATCATGTCTCAGTCTCGATGATTGTTGTTTTATACATTATGTCATTGATTCGGGCTAGCTCATGCATTAGTATCATGAATCTGGATCAAGATTGGGCCATTGATTGGTTTTGAAATATAGTATTTGGACTTTATTTAAAATTAAGAAGACTTGGACCTTAATAATTTTTGTGCTTCAGTTGTTGGGCTATAGAATATTGGTACATGCTGGCTTATTTACTCCTTTAACTAATTAACTTCATTTTCCACAACTATTCCATAACCTATGACTTTTGCAATAATCTCAAAATTTAGGAAGAATCATGAACATTGTAGTTTGCTTTAGGCGCGACTAATAATAACTCCTCGCGACTACGGGTACAGTTCCCTTGGTATAGTTGCGATACATAAATCCATATACGGGTGTGCATTTTATATGACCCGACCATAACTTCGAATAATAATAAAAATAAACATGTTGTAAATTGCAGATATGTTTCACGTGATGCGATTCACAATATGTACAAAAGCAGACGAGTGCGCGACATCGCGACTTGTTCAAATAGACTCCATAAATCCTAAAAGCAATTCAAATTCTATTAAAAGCGGTTTAGAAAGTAAAAATGCACAATCAGTGTTAAATATGTAACAAATTAGATAATTAGGCCAATTATTAATAGTTGAACAACCGTTCTAAAACCACGGAACTCGGGAGTGCCTCACATCTTCTCCCGGATTAAAAGAATTTCTTACCCAGTCTTTTGTGTTCGCGGACAAAAAATAGAGTCAAATTTCCTCGATTTGGAATTTATAATAAACCGGTGACTTAGGACACCATAAATTATCCCAAGTGGCGACTCTGAATCAAATAAATAGTCTTATTTCGAATAATGTCGCTTTAATTCGAAAAACACCATATCCCCCTGGGAAAAAGGTGGTGTGGTAGCTCTGGCGACTTTGCTGGGGATGAAACCCAGAATCTCTGATTCAGGGTTCAGAATTCGAGTTTAGAATAGCTGTTATGATTGGATTTCATGATTGTCTGATTTTTTTCGTGTTTGAGCCTAATGTGCTAAATGCTATTTTTTTTACCGCTTTGATATTGTATGAACTGTATATAAACTGCTACGAAACTCTTCTTCTCTCTGAGTCTTCTAAATCTTTTGGGAAGCATGCACTTCACGTGGATTCTTTTATGTTAGAGTCATATCCTAATTTTAGAACGAGGTTCAGACAAGTTGCAAAGCCAGTGAAGCTTCTGTATTCTCAGTGCGCTACCCCCTCCCCTCGGCTCGAGTTATCCGCTCGGGTAAGCCAAGTCTAGAACACACCTCAGGTTTAAACCTAGAATAACATAGCCTCATGCTGGATCCCTAGTAGGAATGTTTTGTTTGCATCACGTGCTACTTGTACATTTGTTTGATCTGGTTTGTATGTTGACCGGCTTTTTGAATAGGGAAATAAAATTGAAAAAAAAACAAGAGACGGAGAATAAGAGAGTGAAATTTACATGGTTCTCATAAAATCCTTGTGTTAAAAAATCGAACTATGCCTGATTTTACTCAAAAGGTGTTGAAAAATAGACTAAGACTTTGAAATATTCCCTGCTTCTGGCCGAACAACGCGGGTCTGATTCTCACCGGATGTGAGATATATAGAAAAACCTCATCGGTTCCCGCCCAAATTTTTAAAAATTCAAAAATATTTTCTTTTAATTTCTTCTAAAAATCAAAAAATATTTTCAGTTTTTTCATAAGTTTTTCTTTCGAAAATGAAAAGAAAATTCAAGATTCAAAAATATCTTCTTTTTCTTTAGAATTCTTTCTTTCATAATTTTAACATAAAAGTCCAAAAATCCAAAAAATATTTTCTTTCTTCTTTAGAAGTTTTTATTTCGAATTCCAAAAATAAAAAATAAAAAAAATAAAATCAAAATCCACAAAAAGAGTCAGCTTATTTACTTTATTCCTTATCTGCCCGAACTACACAAGATCTGATTCACGTCTCTGCATGATACGTAGACAACATACATAGGGTTCGATCGAATCATTTTTGAAATTGAAAAAAAACAAAAAAAGAAAAATATGGGAAAAAGAAAAAAAGAGAGGAAGTTATGGGATGTGAGAAATGAGAGGAAAGAAAAGAGTGATAATCAGAAAGAAAAAGAGAGGAAAGAAAATGAGTAAATCAAGGAGCGCAAGAGAGGGAATGAAGAAGAAACAGGCAAGAGAAGTAAAATTGGGATGATGCCTAGTTGACTTTCGCACCCTCGAAGTCATTTTAGAACCGATAATTGTGATTAGGTGCATTGCACATAACACGAGAGTATTTTATGTTGAATGCCCTAACGCTAACGTGATGACTTCATTTTGTTCCTCTTTGTTATCTTCATTGAGCAGAAGGGTAGTTGGTTTGTGGTTCGTAAACAGGTAACTCATCCCTACAACATAAAGTCGAAATGCAATGGCGGACGACAACGGAATTGAGTTGGTTGATACTGGTGCCCAAAAGCAATTGATTGAACAAGACACTGGGTTGGTTGAAGAGGTAAGGATGTTGAGACAACACATGACGGACATGTATGAGGCTTGGATGACTGGGAAGGCACCACCCTCGCCACCACCTAGCTTCCTAGATGCTACCCTTACCCAAGCTCCGGTCATAGTGTCAGATGATCCACCATATTCTCCAGATTTTCTTGCTTATCATAGCTTTCCTAACCTACCTAGTAACTCCATCATTCGTCCTCCAACTACATTTTCCAAAAATAGCCCTCCTATCATATCCACTATTCCCACTATCACAACTCTCAACAACCTTTCTTTCATAGATCCAACAGTGAACACCAGTTCAAACCTCTTGATAACCAGTACTACCCCCAGAGTTAGTTCACCAGGTCCTAGACTCGTATTATCGTAACCCTCAGAATAAACCTTATGTTGAAAATGAAAAGTCCGCAGGAAAAGAAGGGCGGAATGAGATATCCAGAAGGCTGAAAGGCATAGAACAATTCTTAAAGAACATGCAAGGCATGGAAAATCAAATTAACATGTCTTATAATGAATTGTGTATGTTCCCTGACGTTCACCTGCCCGCGGGGTTTAAAATGCCAAAATTTAATTTGTATGGCGGGCGTGGAAATCCAGTAGCATCTGAGGAGTTATTGCAGCGAAATGAGAAGTGTTGGCGGGAAAGATGAACTGTTGATGGCGTATTTCAGTGAGAGCTTGAGTGGGGAAGCCTTGGAATGGTATACTCGTCAAGATGTCAGTAAGTGGCATGCATGGGATGACATGGCTCAATATTTTGTTCGACACTTTCAGTACATTATAGACATTATCCCAGACCGCTCCTCCCTATCTAAGATGGAAAAGAAATTCGAGGAAAATTTTAGGAAGTTTGGCTCAGATGGAGGGAACAAGCTATCCGGATCAGTCCTCCTATTGATGAAGAATAAATGGTTAAGATTTTCCTACAAGTTCAGGGACACACCTACTCCAGTCATTTGATCCCAACTTTAGGTAAACCTTTTAATGATGTGATAAAAATGGGGGGGATGGTAGAAGAAGGAATCAAGTCAGGCAAAATCATGAGCTATTCTGCATTGAAAGATACTACAGAAGACATTCAGAACATCTCAGTGAACTTGGGGGGAAGAAAGAGAAATAGAAAAGATGTTGTTGAGCCTCGCCAACTACAGGATCCAGTGGGCATTCCTACTCAACGCTTTCAGCCTCAATATCGACCCCATGAATATCCCCGTGCTCCAAATAGTCTTTCCCGCTGCTACTTATCTCCATAAAATCCCCAAAGTCATACCTCACCTTCCCACTACTCTATCCATAATGCATCGCCATATGCTCCACATCCACAGGACCCACAATGGCCTGCACCACCTCCACAAATGTCTTACCCGCCTCCTCAAGCATGTCAACCACCTACCCGAAAGAGGTTCCAACCGAGGCCGGAGTACAAAATGAAAAGACAGCAGCAAAGAGAAAAATCTTTCACTCCTATTGGAGAATCATATGCTAGTTTCTTCCAAAGGTTGAGGCAATTGGACATGTTGAAGCCGATTCAGATAAAAATGTTGAACCCTCTTCCAAAGAGTTTTTATTTTTCTCAAAGATGCGCCTATTTCTCTAAAGCCCCGAGACACAGTATAGAAAATGTTGCCATCTGAAAAGAGCAGTCCAGAAGCTTATTGATGCAGGTGACATTATCGTGCAAAATCCAGATGCAGCGGATACTAGCCAAATTCCATTGCCTGTTCATAATGAGACGCATATGGTGGACATGATTTGTGTTTAAAAAGAATATGAGAACTCTTCTGAATCCCTTGGAGGGCCACTTGATGCGAAATTTTCAGCTCTATCAGTCTCGGTTCCAGAAGTTGATTTTAAGAACGAGTCAGCAAAAGGGACCCAAAAGCTATTTTGTGAGGTCAATGTGGTTGAAATTTGTAATGATTTTGGTAATATTGATGTGGAACTCAGTGTCTAAGATGTCAATCTTGGTAATTGGAAAGACACTCCTTTCTTGTCCAGCCAGGGGGAGTCTTGGTGGTTTACTTTATTGTCAATTCTGTTGTCTTGGTTATTTCAAGGTTGTAATCCGAATATTGTCTTGTGACTCAAACCCTTCTATCCTTTTATTTTGCCTAGTTCGTTTAGTCATAGTAACTCGTTTAGTGTTATCTAGGTTTATTCCAGGGTTGTAACCCTAGTTTATTTTGCTTGTTTTGTTGTTCAAACTCTTTCATTGTCTATCTAATGCAATCTCATGTTTTCTATTATTTCTAGTCAGTTTTTGTTTAGTTCTCTTTTCCTTTTATAGTTCTTTTTATGTTGCCTCTAAGGACATGACATGCACGAGTAATTCTCCGTCTGGTCTTAAAAGTTAGTCTAATCATGAAGCAATGAAAAAAGTTTTGAAGATAAACATTTGAGGGAAATAAGTAAAGATTTGGATATTTTGAGATCATTTAAAGCCCGAATTGTGTGAAATTGGGGCAGATAGTTTGGGAAGTTAAGAGGATTACAAGAATTTGTTACAAGAGAGTGCATCCCAGATAATTTGAAGAAGTTCAAGTGCATCTCAAGTAACAAGATAAAGCCAAAGGAGTTTTCTCCAAACAGGAAGAGGGTATCCATTGTGAACAAGAAATCATCCAACGAGAGTTCTACTGACAGGGCACTAAAGAAAAGTGGAAGGCATATTAGTGATATTAATGCCGAAGCTGCAAAAGAATTGTTGTGCATGATCTTCCTTTTTCACCCTCAAGTTGCATGTGTTGTACTTGGCATTTTCAGGGATTAGGAGGCCCTCTTTCAGCTACCCAAACACCTTATACCATTAGGTACCTCTTTTGAGCCTATGCTAATTTTCTTGACCTCCCCTATTTTTGGAATAGAGTTAGAGTCATTAAAAATAAAAATAAAAATAAAAAGAATTCATGCCCCATAAGGTTTGTTTTATAAAGTTTATTCCAAAAGAATACAAAAAGATAAAAAAAATGAAAAAAAAAGAGAAAAAGAAGAAGAAAAGAAAAATTGCAACAACAAAGAGTTGTCTTTTGAACTACGTTCGACATGATTCTTGTCACCACAAGATACGTAGGCAACCTTATGGTTCGGCCACACCAAATAGAATATTTCATAATGCCACGAATTCAAGAGTGGGGCAGTTTTTCTTAGAAATTCCATCTAAAAAAAAAAAAAATCAAATTCTCTTATTTTAGAAATTAGGGCAAAGTTTTCAAATGGATTCCAAAAGTTGTAAATAAATTAACCCTGTTGTTTTAATTATTTTGAGCCTTCATGATATCCTTTCTTTCTAACCCCGTCCAAAAACCACATTACAATCCAAAAAATACCTCCTAGATAATTTTTGAGAGTGCTGAGCTAGACATGCTAGGAGAATATGATGGTTGTACTATGGTCAATGACTTTCCATCTGCAGAATCAGAGAAAATAAGAAGAAAATAATAAGATGAGAGAGTCTTATTGGTGAAAACCCTTACGGACACCGTAAGGCGAAGGTGAGTTGTAATAATCCGACCGGTCGTTTTGAGCATTTGCACTTCGCCTAATCATTTGAGGGAATGAGTAGCTCCATATGATGTATCATGACTTATGTGAATCGTCGATTTTGGTTTCCAGGTTATTCGGAATTGATTTGGAGGAATAATTCACAACTAGAAGCTTTAAATTTGAAAGGTTTGACCAAGTTTTGACTATTGAGTAATTGACCTCAGATTGGATTTCTGATGATTTCGTTAGCTCCGTTGGGTGATTCTGGACTTAGGAGCACGTCTGGATTGTGATTTGGAGGTCCATAGTAAAGTTTGGATTGAAATGGCGAAAGTTCGAATTTTGAAAAGTTTGACCAGGAGTGGACTTTTGATATCGGGGTTGGATTTCGATTCCGGAAATTGAAGCAGGTCCGTAATGTCAAAAGTGACTTGTGTGAAAAATTTGAGGTCAATCGAACGTGATTTGATAGGTTTCGGAATCCGTTGTAGAATTTTGAGGTTTCAAGTTCGTTAAGCTTGAATTGGTGTGCGATTCATGTTTTTGTTATTGTTTGATATGATTTGAGGGCTCGATTGAGTTTTTATGGTATTTTAGGACTTATTGTACCTTTGGTTGAGGTTCCGGAGGCCTCAGGTATGTTTCAGGGTGAGTTTTGAGCGAGTCCAGACATTTCTGGCACTCTAATATTGTTCTGGTGCTTTGAAAGTGCGGACCACAACAGAAATATGCGGACCACAGAGGAGGGGTGCGGACAACACAATTTTGCTGCGGCCGCACTCTTCAGGAGTTCTGCAGATCCGCTGGTCCGACTTCGGAAGCCTATATCCTTTGATATACAAGAAAGTTTGAGATGATTCAAAAATAAAAGTTGTAGCTCTTCATGTCTAGTTTCCATAAAGGTAAATAAGTCATCATTTGGACATCTGTAGAGAAAGTTATGGACAAAATACTAAAGCCTGGCAGTGTAGCCAACAAAAGGTGTGGCCGCACCATTTTTGTGTGACCGCGGGAGTTGGGATGTGCGGCCGCACTTGGAATTGTGCGGACCGCACAGTGGGAGTTCAGAGGATGCACTATATAAACGAGGTTTAGGGTATTATTTCATATTTTGGACCTTGGGAGCTCGGTTTGTGGCAATTTTTCGTGAGTTTTTCAAGAAATTCAGTGGGGTGAGTGATTCTAACTCAGGTTTGGTTAATATACATGGATATATTATTGATTTCATCATCCAATTATTATTTTGAGATGGAAATTTGGGAAATTTTTTAGAAATTTCATAAAAAAAAAATTTTGGGATTTGAATACCGATTCGAAGTCGGATTTGAGTGAAACTAGTATTGTTGGACTCGTAATTGAATGGGTTGTCGGATTTTGTGAGTTTTTTCGGGTTCCGAGGTACGGGCTCCGAGTGTATTTTTGGCCGGATTTGGGATTTGACTTAGGATTCGATACTTATCATTTGTAATTGTTTCCTTGGGATTTGTCTGATGTATTTGAGTTGCTTTTGGCTAGTTTTGAGCCGTTCGGAGGTCGCTACGTGCATGATGGCATTCTTGGAGCACCGCTTGACTTGCTCAGTATTAGAGTTTAGCTTGTTCGAGGTAATTAACTCTTCTAAAGTTAGTGATGAGGATATGAAACCCCTTCATTACGTGTTACGTGATTGGTATTGAGGTGACGCACATGCTAGGTGACGGGCGTGTGGGCGTGCACCCTGTGAATTTGAACTCTGTTGTTCCCATGGAACTGTATAGTGGCCCTATTTTATTGATATTTGTATTTTCACCATGTGATAAAATAACGGAGCTATCAATCATGCTAAATATCATGTTTAGGCTTTATGCTGATATTGTTTGGACCCATAGTGGTCATTTCTCGCTGTCATCTTACTGGTTTCATTGATATTTCGTACTCAGTCATATTTATGCATTCATGTCATATCTCAGTCTCAGTTGTCGTTTAATTATACATCATATCATTGTTGTCGGGCTAGTTTCATGACATTGTGAGCCTGTGAGTAAGACTGGAGAGATTGATGACTGAGTGAGGCTGAGAGCGTGATTATGAGTTACAATTATGGGATCGGGTTTCATGCCACAGCATGTTATTTTGATTTATGCCTGGATTTGGCTTATGATGGCGCTTGGGCTGTAGGAGCTCCTCCGAAGTCTGTACACACTCCCAGTGAGCGCGGATGATATTACAGAGGGATAGATTTCCCTGGACATGGATTTGTCCGAAGTACTTGATATTTGGAGATGGATTTCTCCACAGGGTTGGATTGTCCTTTTTCCTCGGTATTGGGTGACTTGTACTCAGTGGGATAGATTTCCCTGGACATGGATTTGTCCGAAGTACTTGATATTTGGAGATGGATTTCTCCACAGGGTTGGATTGTCCTTTTTCCTCGGTATTGGGTGACTTGTACTCAGTGGGATAGATTTCCCTGGGCCGTATGGGCCATAATAGTACCGAGTGGTTGAGCGTGATGAGTGGAAAGTGTGAAACAGTGAGATTGAGTACTCTGAGAGTGTACATGATTCATCTCTGAGATACATGGCATTTGCATGCACACATGACATACAGGCACAAAGATGCATTTTTCCTCATACTATGTGGTATCACGTCATTCATGACTTATTATACATTGATATGTGGTCCTAGAGAGGGATTTCATACTTGTTACCTAGAAAGAAAACGAAATACTTTATGTATTATGGAAAGGCTATTTGGAAAAGAATTACAGTTTTCAAACTCACTCGTATCTTTGGCATTTCATTAAAAGATTTGGATTTTCTCACTAAGACACTTGGAAGCATGACCATTTTCTGAAATTGTAATCGAGCTGAGTACTTTTACTTTAGAGATACCTTTTAGTACTTGTATTATGCTGTTATGAACTGTTGTAGAATATCGGTATTGGATCCGACCTTGTGATAGCTCGTCACTGCTTTCAACCTAAGGTTAGGTTTGTTACTTACTCAGTACATGGGGTCGGTTGTACTGATACTACACTTCTGCACATTGCGTGCAGATGTTCGTTGATGTTGTTGCTGTGTTCGAGGGTTGCTAGAATTGAAGACGTACCTGCGTCCCTATTGCAGCTGCCTCTGTTTTTCGGGGTAGCCTTAATTTATAAGTTCTGTTTATGTACTTTTCAAATAAACTATGTATTTATTTCATTTCCGCTTTGTAAACTCTATTCTTAGAAGCTCATGATTTGTACTACCAGTTCTTAGAAAATGTATACTCTTTACTTTACTGTCTTGTTAATATTATTGAAATTAGGTAATTATTAGTTGTCTTACCTAGCAGATTGGGTTAGGTGCCATCACGACTAGTGGATTTGGGGTCGTGACATGAGTTGACAGAAAGAGCAAAATGAGAGAGGCTTGATGGTGAAAACCCTTCGGGCACTACAAGTCGAATAAGGATCTTGAATCAGATAGGATAATCGGAGCATTGAATCCCAGTTTCACGGCGAAGAGGTATAACAAGAGTTGAACATTAGACTTGCTTGACAGATTAGGCCACTTAATCTAAAAATGCATGCCATAGTCATTAGAGTTGGTATCCACATCTGATAAGTTTCTACTTTGTAATTTTCTTGTTAGATATCATCTCTTTCCATTTCCCCTTATTCTGTTCCTCTTGCTTTGTTCAAGTCCTCTTTTTGAGTTCGTTTGGTTAGAACAAGTGAGAAATGACTTCAAAATTTGCTACCAGCTTTCTAATTGCACATAGCAAAATTTGGCTAGCACATCAAAGCGGCATAAGCCAGGAAAAAAATAGTATGCGCACTGAGTTGATAACAATTGACGAGCTTTGGGATTCATGTGAAATGCAATGATTCAAAAATTTTCAATTCATGAGCAAAATGCAACAGAAAAAGGGTATAGGGCTCGAATAGATCAGAGGCGTTTTCTGTGGTAAGGTTTGACAGAAAAGTGGTTAGCCAATAACAAGCAAGGACTTCCGATATGTTCTGTGAGTTATCCTTCTATGCTACGAGGGTTTGTGATTCCTTGGTTATATACACACATGGTGAGACTCTATTTGGGTATTATAACAGAATTCGAGCGAGATGGATATTTGAGGGACGCATGATTGATCGCGCATTGGTTATGTTCTTTCGGGTTTTGTGTGGCATTGTGTCATTTTCTTTTCCGTGGTTAAGGTAATGCACCTTGGCTACTTGATGTCGAATTGTACGTAGTTATTGATTTTGAGCAGGGTGGCTTGAGATATATAATATGGACCAGTGTTTGGATGGGGTCACGCATTATAGCATGATGATGATCCTACGGTGTGTGATGGATTTCAACATTTTGTTGTGGTGGTGCTTGTTAAGCTTGCGGGACAGTTCTCTCGTTCAAATCATTCTTTTCATGATTGAGTATAATTGGAATGTTGCTTATTGGTGCACGGATTGCACGGGTTGTGACTTTAGATTGTATCGAGGTGGCATGCCACTAGAGTGGTCATGTTGGATGAGATGAGTTTATTGGACCTAGAATGGGTACCATCAGATTTGATTACAGCATGTTCGAAGGATAATATCGGAAGTCGGCTTAGAAATTTGGCTATAGTTCTCGTCGAAGGAGAGAGAGATCCATGACTTGTTGATCTGATAAGTAGTTATGAGTCTCTGCGTGTTTCTTTCATCATCGTCAGATTACAAAGGTTTTAGAATGATTTTTTGTTTGATATGAGGTTTATTACACTATTGGGTTATTTTGAACAGCTACTGTGATTAGAAATCATTGCTACGCATATCTGAGTTATGTGATATATCATGCGATTGCATCTTGGGTTATGGTTGCGGCTTGGTACATCTTGCTCAGACTTATACAATGTGTAGGTTGCGAGATTCAGATCTTATAAGAAATTCTGGATGTTGGAAATTGGATTATGTGGTTACAGGCTAAGGTTGAAGTAATGATCTTTAGTTATACTGTTTTGTCAGACTTATATGGAATAGGATGACGTGGGATCACCCCCGGGTATGTGCATGTTAAGGTCACACAGTGGTTTGGTGGATTTGGAACGACTCTTGGCACGTTTGAGGATGAACATATGATTTGGAAGAATGAATTTCGTTGTTGAAGCTTTAAGTTGGAAGAGTTTATCAAGTTTGACTTTTTGTGAATTTGACCCCGGAACGAAAGTTTTGGTGGTTTCGGTAGGTCCGGATGGTGATTATGGACTCGAGCGTATGCTCGGATTCGTATTTGGATGTTTCTAGAAGGTTTCGACACAAATTTGCAAAAATTAGAAATTTGAAGGTTTGGAAGTTCCTAAGTTTGACTAGAAGTTGACTTTGAAGACATCGGATTTCGATTGTTGTTCCAAAAATTGGGATAGCTTCGTTATGTTATTCGGTACTTGTGTGCAAAATTTGGGTTCATTAAGTTCAAAGTTCATAGATTATGATTTGAGATGCAATTCATCGTTTCTATGTTCTTATGTGTGTTTTGAGGCCTCAAGTAGGTCCATGTTATGATATGGGACTTGTTGGTATGTTTGGACGGGGTCCCGAGGGGCTCAGGCGTGTTTTAGATCATTGTTCTTCATGTTGTTATTGCTGGTTGCTGCTAGTTCTACTGTGACTGCACATGCGACTGGTTTGCGCAGATGCGATGGTCGCAGAAGCGACAAAGGAGTCGCAGGAGCAGAAGTACTGTTGGGAGAAGGAGGTCGTATAAGCGGAGATTTCTTCGCATCTGTGAAGGCGCATTTGCAATGAGTTGAGCACAGAAGAGATTGGCAGCGCAGAAGCGCAGTTTGGACGTGCACCTGCGTGTGCACAGATGCAGGCATCTTACCGCAGGTGTGAAGGCAGGACTCCAGTGCTTCTCCGCAGAAGCATGATTTTGGTCGCAAAAGCGACACCAAAGAAGCGGATAATGTGTCTCAGATGCAAAAGTGCTGGGCAGAATGATAAATACAAGGGTTCGCGATTTTGGCTTCATTTTAGCATTTCCAAGCCCTGATTGAGGAAATTTTTGGAGCAAGTTTCATCACAAGGATTGGGGTAAGTGTTCTACACTTGATTTTGATCTTATTCTATGAATCTATATTCATTTTTGGCAATTGGTTGATGAAATTTAAAGAGAAATTGGGGGTTTTAGCCTAAAGTTTCATAATGTGAATTTTTGAGTTTAGAACATCGATTTGGAGTCAGATTTGAGTGAAACTAGTATGGTTGGACTCGTAATTGAATGAGTTATTGGATTTTGTAAGTTTTTTCGGGTTCCGAGGTGCGGTATCGGGTGTGACTTTTGGCCGATTTTGGATTTTGATTAAGGATTCGATCTTTATCATTTAGAATTGTTTCCTCGGGCTTTATTTGATGTATTGAGTTGCTTTTGGCTAGTTTCGAGTCGTTCGCATGTCGGTACGTGTGAAATGGCATTCTTGGAGCATCGCTTGGCTTGCTCTATATTGGTATTTTCTTGTTCGAGGTAAATAACACTTATAAACTTGGTGCTGAGGGTATGAAACCCCGAATTACGTATTATAGGATTGGGGTTGAGGTGACACAACATACTAGGTGACGGGCGTGTGGGCGTGCACCGTGTGAGTTGTAATTCTGTTATTTCTGTTGTACTGTGTAGTTACCTGGCCTTACCTATAACCACGAAATTCCTACGTACTTGAGCTATTGAGATGTGATCCAAGCTAGAATCCATGACTAAGCTACATGCTTATCCTGTTGGGACCCACCGAGAGACTTGAGAGATTGATAACTGAGTCAGGCCGAGGGCCTGATTCTGAGGATATTGATACTATAACACGTGAGTTGTCCTTGTGTGGATTCTGATATTGATACTATAGCACACGAGTTGTCCGTGCAACACGTGAGTTGTCCGTGCAAATTCTGATATTGATACTATAGCACTTGAGTTGTCCGTGCAGCACGTGAGTTGTCCGTGCAGATTATAGTGCTTGCGCTGAAGGATCCCCTCCGGAGTCTATACACATCCCTAGTGAGTGCAGGTACCTACTGAATGCGAGTGCCGAATGTCGAATGCCGAGTGATTGGGAGGACTGAGTGACTGAGAGGACTGAGTGGTTGTGAAGACTGAGTGACTGGGAGGACTGATTGGTTGAGAGGACTGGGTGAATTGATACTCTGAGAGTATGCATATGGTTTTATCACTGAGTTGCATCGCATTTGACATGCACACTAGACATACAGGCATAGTGATGCATTTTTCCTCATGTTGCACGGTATCATGTCATTCATGAATTCTCATACATATTGACTTATGGGCATAGAGATGTATTTTACATTTGCTATACAGTTTTCAAACTTACTCATATTTTCGACGATTTCGGTAAAGGATTTGGGTTTTTACTGATATACTTGAAAATAGGAACTATTTTTCGAAAAACTATGAATAAGCTGAGTATTTTATCTCTTGATTACTTCTTTATTTATTGCTATACGTTGTTATGAACTGTTATTGGCCATTGGTGTCAGACCCGACCTTTGTTATAGATCGTCACTACTTTCAACCAAAGGTTCGGTTTGTTACTTATTGAGTACATGGGGTCGGTTGTACTCATACTACACTTCTGCACCTTGCGTGCTGATGTTGGCTATAGACGTTGCTAAGATCGACGAGAGCTGGATTTGAATATGTACCCGAGTTACGGTTGTAGCTGCGTCTTGTTCATGGTAGCCTTAGAATATATAAATCTATTTATGTATTATTCGAACACATGATGTAATTAATTCATATCAGCTTTGTAATCTCTATTCTTAGAAGCTCATGATTTGTACTACCAGTCCTTGGGGAATGTATCAGATTCAGATATTTCATTACTAATTGCTTTATTAATTATTATTGGAAATGTGTTTGTGCTTAAATTAGCAAGCGTTAGGTTCCATCACGACTGGATGGATTTTGGGTCGTGACAACTCTGCATCATAATGTTGAAACCAAACATAGTTTGGTGAATGTACATTCTGCTTACTTGTGGCACAAAAGTTTAGGTCACATATCAAAAGAAAGACTGAAAATGTTAGTTAAGAATGAAATCCTTCCACATTTGGATTTTACAGGCCTTAATATTTGTGTGGATTGTATTAAAGAAAAACAAACAAAGCACACAAAGAAAGGAAACACAAGAAGCACACAACTTCTTGAAATTATACACACCAATATATGTGGTCCTTTTAATGTCACTTCTTTCAGTAAGGAAAGATATTTTATCACCTTTATTGATGATTCATGTTATGGATATGTTTATTTGTTGCATGAAAAATCCCAAGCAGTGAATGCCTTAGAGGTACTTATTAATGAGGTAGAAAGACAACTAGACAGAAAGGTAAAAATAATCAGGTCTAACATGGCTGGAGAGTACTATGGAGGATATGACGAAACTGGACAACACCCTGGTCCATTTGCTCATTTCCTTGAAAAACTTGGCATATGTGCTCAATACACAATGCCTCGCACACCACAACAAAATGGTGTGGCAGAAAGGCATAATCGTACATTAATGGATATGGTTAGGAGTAGGGATGTACAAACCGAACCGAAAAATCGCACCAAACAGAAAAGTCAAACCAAACCGATTAAAAACCCCGATTAGGTTTGGTTTGATTTGGTTTGGTATTGAGTAAAAAAAAACCGAACCAAACTGACATATAAGTATATAATTTTTATATTTACTTTAAATATTTTTCATAGAATTTTGTTAAAAAATGTCTAAAAATATTTGTGATTCTCTTATGGGATGTAATATTTAGTTAAATATAAAGTGGTCCATATTTATTAATTTTAAATAATGGGTTGTATGATCACTTGCTTATCAAGTTTTAGTGCAATGCGTCAATCTCTTTCTTATTCCATATTCATATATCAAGATCTAGTAAATTCTTATATCTTTTCGAATTTAAAATACTATTTCGATAATTTAAAATTAAATAGAACATATCATTATATGGTTCATGTTTATTTTTATGTTTAATTATTTAACTCAATTAACCTTGAAAGTGTACATCAATGCAAAATTATAAAAAGTTTAACAAAGTAAAATTGAAATAATATTCATATAACAAAAAAATCCGAAAAATCTGACAAAATCGAACCAATCCAAACCGATATAATTAGTTTGGTTTGGTTTTGATAAAAATCGAACCAACTTAGTCCATGTACACCCTTAGTTAGGGGTATATTAAGTAATTCATCTTTACCCATCTCATTGTGGATGTATACATTAAGGACTGCCATTGACTTGCTAATAGGGTTCCTAGTAAAGCAGTTCCAAAGACTCCTTTTGAAATTTGGACTGGTGGTAAACCTAGTTTGAGACACTTACATATTTGGGGTTGCCCGACTGAAATAAGAATTTCTAATCCGCAAGAAAAGAAACTGGATTCAAGAATAATCAGTGGTTTATTCGTCGATTATCCAAAAAAATCAAAAGGGTATAGATTTTACTATCCTAATCACAGTACGAGAATAGTTGAAACCAAAAATGCTAGGTTCATTGAGAATGGTGAAGTTAGTGGAGTGAAGAACTACGTAATGTGAAAATTAAAGAAGTCAGGGTGCAAGTTCCCACTTCTTCTAAACTTGGTGTTCCTAAAGTTGTTGTACAACCTAACAATCAGCAGGAACAACAAAATAAATAATCCTACTGCTAATAATGAAGTTGCAGTTAATGAAGTTACAGTCGATAAACCACAAGAAGTAGCATTAAGAAGGTCTCAAAGACAAAAGAGATCTGCTCTTTCAGATGATTATTTAGTTTATCTACATGAGTTAGAAATTGAATTTGGAATTTATAATGATCTAGTTTCATTTTCACAAGCCATTAAAAGTAATAATTTTGATAAATGATTAGTGCTACGAAAGATAAGTTGAAGTCTACGGAACAGAATAAGGTTTGGGACCTTGTTGAATTACCGAAAGGTTGCAAAAGAGTTGGGTGTAAATTGGTCTTTAAGACCAAACATGACTCAAATGGAAACATCGAACGTCACAAGGCCAGACTTGTTGACATAGGTTTTACTCAAAAATATGGCATCGACTATAAAGAGAAATTTTCACCGGTCTCTAGAAAGGACACACTCAGAATTATAATGGCTTTAGTATCTCATTACGACTTAGAGCTACATCAAATGGATGTAAAACCGCCTTTTTGAATGAAAATTTTGAGGAAGAAGTTTATATACATCAACCGGAGGGGTTTTCCGTTAAAGGAATGAACACATGGTGTGTAAACTTAAGAAATCAATATACATGCTTAAACAAGCTTCTCGATAGTGGTATCTGAAATTTAAGGAAACTATTGCCACCTTTGGATTCAAGAAAAATACTGTTGATCGATATATATATATATATATATATATATATATATAT